>JAOTQG010134760.1:0-19957 GCA_025631175.1 Iris virginica
GGAGGGGGAGGGGGAGGGGGAGGGGGAGGGGGAGGGTTGGGGTTAGGGATCTTAAAAGGGTGGAGAAACAAGATATAAAAAATAGTAGAAGTTGAGAAAACTGTGTTGAATCAATGCGCAGGCCTAAATGATGGCAACTATGTTTAGGTGACATGTTCCTGCTATGTGCAAAACACATTTTACAATTACGCTAATGATATTTATTTTGGGCCTATAGGTACATCTAGACTCTTCATTGGATACTTGAAGCACTGGTCTTTGTTAATGAGAAGAAAAGACGAAAAGCAAAACTTTGAAAAATGTTATCATGACTAACATCTGCCTTTGATGTTCTATTGGTAATTCTCTATTGTGCGCTTCCATTTCTAATGTTTAGTTGCAAATTTATTCTTGGTTTGACTACCAGAAAAAGCATAAACAGTGCATAGTCATGCCAAAGAAATTAAATCGAAATTCTATGCCGAAACATCAACCTATGGAATATCTGCACAAGAAAATTTCTAGAATAGAAATTCTAGCATCAAATTGGGACAAATAAAAATCTGGAAGGAAACAATGCATTTGATTAATTAGAAAATCTTTTTCTTTATTACCAGCTAATATGAAGAATTGATTGAATGTAATCCTTCAGTTATATATGAAAAAAAGCTAGACCAATTGTTGTAATCTTTTTTATGTAAATCCTGATAAACAATTTATTTTGACGAGTTCGCAGTTACAAGTATCTCCATGTTGTGAACAACGAAAAATGATAATTAATGCAAATAACAACTGAATAAAAAATGAAGAATCAAGTTGGGAGATGGTGAACAGTGGACGTCAACTTGATAGAAAGTTCGCTATATGAAAAATATTGCTAAGGAGTATAAATGGAGAGGAAAATGTGAAGAAGGAGCTGGGTTGGAAATTGAAGAGGCAAAGTTGTCATTTTGGAAGCTCACATGGGCAAGTTGTCTTTCTGGAAGCTTACATGGGCAAGTTGTTATGAATCACACCTCCTAGTTGGGATGAGATTCCTTGGAATTTGGAAAAAGAAAATCCTACTTTAGTAAGCCAAAGCCATTTTCCAGAATCATCATTCAGCTTTAGCGTTCTGTTCAGCAGTTAAATTCCCACTTCCAGATTCCATATCTTATTCACTAGATTATAAAATCTTTATATGGTTTTATTCAAGCTTGTAGAGGGGGATTTTTCTCAGTTGCACTATCTGCATATCTTATTATTAGCATCTTAAAATTTACAAATGTCTTGGTGTTGTGTTATATGTTTTTGATATAGGTATCAAACCTACCCCTTGAAAGTAAAAGGCGCAACCAGTTAAAATCTTACGGAGCTAAGATGGAACTTTCGATAGCTCAACCCGATGATTGGCATCTTCATCTCCGTGACGGTGAAGTGCTTGAAGCTGTTGCTCCTCACAGGTCAGATAAGGGCATGTGTCATAATGTTTTCAGTATTACCTCTTAGTAACAGATATCCAATCTGAATTGAGTACGTTGATTATGCAGTTATTTCTTGGTTAACTTGATATAGTTTTGTGACTAATTCCGTCACTCTTTTGCTTTTTATTGATTATGTTTCCAGTGCACGCCATTTCCAACGAGCAATAATCATGCCAAATCTGAGACCTCCAATTACCACAACTGCTGCTGCCATGGCATACCACAAGTCCATCTTGAAAGCTTTGCCTACAGATACTGATTTCAGACCTCTGATGACACTTTATTTGACAGATAAAACAAGTCCTCAAGAGATAAAACTAGCAAGTACGTTTCTCACAGTCAATATCAGGGTTCAGTGAAATATGTGGAATCTACCTTTTTGTGCTCACTGTAGCTCTTTTTGCCTTGGGTTATGCTTCCTTACTTTGTATTGAGATATGTAATCCGTGGAACAAGAGCTTAGTGTGGAAACCCAAATTTATGTTCATATTTATATGTTATTTTAGATAGTACATCACTTTAAATGTCCATAGAGAACTTCAAATATTGCTTAGTTCCAGACTAGGAGTTCAATATTGATATCACTCATAGTGCTGTGTGTATAGCTTGGTATGTAACCAGCACACTTCTGTTTGCTTGATCATAGATGGTCTTGCATGGAAATTTGTGGACAAAGAATGACGATATAATTTTAATGGTCTGTTTGGTACCTGACACGCCCAGACGCCCTATATATTGAAATGTATCCTATGCAGGTTTCCCACTAATTCCGAGCGGCTCTGGTGCCCATCTCACGTTACATTGCCCCATTGCTTCAAACTTCTTGTTAGCTCTTTTTGTTCTCTGCAATGTTTTCCAGTTACATAATGGATCTTGCATGGCTAAAGCTAAATGCATATCCACTAGAAGGAACAAGGCCTACAGATACATGATAAGTGGCAACTGCACTTTTTCCGTTGGTTAATACTTTGGGTTTACTACAATTCCCACACATTAGTTTTAGCCAGTTATGCCATTAGATATGGAATATTTTTTCTTTTTGGGGGTTTTGTCCAGGCACTTATTTCACATGCAGTCAATCTAAAATTATTAATGGTGCAATTTGGTAAAGTGAAAAAAAGTAAACGGGTCTGACATGGCCAATTTCCTATTTTCGTTGCTGCCATGTCTTAACAGTTGACGTTTTCTAATCCCATCTTGATTAAGAAAAGGGTTAAACACCCTTCTCTGTTTTGGATAGAGATTTGAGGTTGAGTTTGATATTGAGTCAGAGTTTGGCAGAGAGGTTTTGAAACAGGTGAGGAGGCAGAAGAGTGTGATAGCAAGTCAGTGGCGGAAGTGTTTACTTTTGCATCTCACTCGCTTTCATTTGCGATTTTACTTATTTTTAAAAAAATTGATTAAATTTATTCTGCTATCTCTCGACAAGTTTTGGCGACTTATTTACTAAGGTCTTCATCTTGTTCCCTTTTTGGTTGTGAGGAAACTGCTAACAGAGTTGTACACAAGATGTCAAATTGTGTATCTTTGAAGTTTTACTGTTTAGTATTATTCTTTTTTATCTGGAAATACTAAAGACTATTAGGTGAATGTGTAATAGCAAAAGAGAGGGCAATCCGTGTTCAGCCTGGTAGTGCCTCTTCATATGCATATTGCTTACCATCTCAACTGAACATATCTATGTTACAGTGAGGCACATTAGATATTACATGTCACTTATATGTATACACCTCATGTTATATGTTTATATAATGAAAAGATGGTGAAATGCTATTTCGGTTGACCTCACTAATGGCACAATCTAGCTTGGCATGACATGAAGATGATGCCAAATATCTTGGAAAATTTTGATTCTTGCTCTTGCAACAACTTTTTCTTTTCAGGCAAAATTCTTCTGATGAAATGATACTAGTTTGTGCTTTGGATAAATATTTTTCATTACTTATAATATTTCCTCTCATGAATCTAAGACATAAACATGTCAGTTGTTACAAGCTTATGGGTTAGGCTTGCACGGAGATAATCTAGCAATCCGTATTGCTGAGAAGAAATTTGTAATGAATCAAAGAAAATATATGAACAAATTTGTAAATCTTATTAAGAAGTTTATGTATACTATCAAGTGAATTCATGGTTCCTTTTTTCGGCATCCTTACTTAGATGTAAATGGCTCAAATGAAATGGGTTTCACAGGAGAGAGTGGGGTTGTATTCGCTGTAAAGCTGTACCCAGCTGGTGCTACAACAAATTCTCAAGATGGTGTAACAGATCTATTTGGGAAGTGCATACCTGTTTTGGAGGAAATGATTCAGCAGAATATGCCTCTTTTGGTAATTTTGTTTTCGTCAATGTGGTTACACTTGAATGGGTATTTGGTTTACTGCATGTGTAGCTAGGTTTGTCAGATGAATCCTGGTAGCCTTCGAAATCTAGAGACCTCTGCTAAAGTGGTAGTTTTGCTTTGTGTATTGGAGGAGTGGGGGTTCAGTTCTTGTAACGTAACTAATTGTGCGTACATATATTGGCAACGTGTTCAAGTTCCGAGGCTGAGATATGATCTTTCGGCTCTAATTTGTCTAGGTTTTAAAAGATTAAAATGAATGTCTATTGAATCCAAAATTGTATATAAATGTAGAATGCAATATTAGTACCAGAGGATTGTCGGGGGCTGGAGGCTTCGTTAAGTCGCTTTTAGTGATAATATGGCCTGATTGCTTATTATATTTTTACACAATAAGGATGGAAGATAGCCCCTGATTAATGAATGACAGGCATTATATTAAAATGTCTATGGTAACTGCCAGTCTTGCAGTGTTTATGCTCATTAATTCATGCCAATAGCAGTAACTGCATATGACTGCAGTGTTTACTCCATGTGATTATCGGGATAGCCAAAGGCTCTGATATAGGTTGTTAGTTGGCTCATCCATCAGTGGTGTCAATCTTTACCAAAAACTATACACGGTTGCATGCTAGAATATTTTAGAAATCTATAGTAATTCTTCTCCACGGAACTAAAGATTGTTAAACTAAATGTTATTTTTGTGATTTTGTTATTAGGTCCATGGGGAAGTTACAAATCCCGAGGTTGACGTCTTTGATAGGGAAAAGGTATACATTGATACTATACTGAGACCCTTAATACAAAAGCTGCCACAATTGAAGGTTGTTATGGAACATATAACTACTGCGGATGCTGTTAGGTTTGTCGAGTCTTGTGCTGAAGGTATCCTTTCTTAGTGCAATATTTATCCTTCCTTTTCTTTTTACACTATGCTTTTTCTTCTTCTGGAGAAGGGGAAGATCTATTCATGGTTGCTTTATCATTTTATATGTAAATCAGTTACTAATTTTCAGATATTTCTTTAGGTTCTGTAGCAGCTACAGTTACCCCACAACATCTAGTTCTTAATCGGAACTCTCTGTTCCAAGGAGGATTGCAGCCACATAATTACTGCCTTCCAGTGCTTAAAAGAGAAACTCACAGTATGTGCGTTTGTAACATTAATAGAACAGTTGTTAAAAGCTGTTATGCCATATTTTCATTTGACGTGTTACCTTTATTATTTGCTATTTATCCTTCTAGTTCTCTAATGTACATCCACTATATAGTATATACTCTCTCCATCCGGAAGATTCTTCTCACTTTCCTCTTTTGAATCTCCCAAAATAATTTTCCCATTTAAAAAAAGGCAAACATTTTAGTGTAATTTTAAAATGGTACAAACATGTAATGCTACATCCTTAAAATATACGAAATGTACAATGGGAAGGTTTTTTTAGGACGGAGGGAGTATATGTCTATTAACAATGCAATTATTAGGAATATGATTTTGATCTTTAGTTTTGGAGGATTTTTCAATCAGCCACTATTATCCCCCAGTACATAGCTTGCACAATTGAAGCTGTGATGCCCCTCTTGCCAGTCGGATAACATTGTCTTATCATGATGTGGTCATACCTGCGAGGTATCTGTGTCAATATGCATCAATGATATTCGCTTCTGTAGTTATGGAAGGGCCCCTGGGCTTACTAGATTCTATGTTCACTGTTTTTTTAGTTCAACTCAGTAGATTTCTAGGTTACAGCTGATCATAGGAATACATGAGAAAGAATGATAATTAATATTACCAATTGATTAAGAGAGTCAGAGGTTGGGTACTTTAATTAACGATTGTACAGATACTTAAATCCATTATTGTGAACGCATTAAGTGCACAATGGTGAAAGACATTCTTGTCCCTAGTGTGAATTTATTTTATTCTTTAAATACAAGGGCATTTTGGTCCCAAAAACTCGTATCACCTGTTAAGATATCTTAAGGTGGATATTCTAACAAAACCCTACTTATAAATATGTTTATGCACACACTACGCATATTGATGCTAGTTCAGAAGAGGCAGTGCTAAGATTCGAAAGTCATTTGTTGGGGTTTATAGCATATACACGGCTGACAGACCCGACTCAACATTCTTGGGAAACAATTTCAATCGAGTGTCCAGAAAGAAGAGAACTGGCCATTTTATCTTGGGAAGTTGTTGGGGTCGAAATTGGAGAAAGAGATGAGAATGGAAAGTAATTACCAATTGGTGAAAGAACAAAATCATTCTGTTTCAGTTGAGGTACGAGAAGGGTTAGGGCAATGAATAGGTGAAGTAGCAGGATGTTGAGAACTGTTCCAGCCACCGCAGGATATGATTCCAAGAGCTGAATGAGAATAATGCCACATGAAAGAGTCAAGATCAGACTCCCTAATGGAATGTTAACTGATCCATTCCGGTGATTGCATGTCTATATGCTTGTTAATTTGTAGATCTATTCTGGATTTTCTTTAAAAAGGTGAGTCTTGGCGTGATAGTAAGGTTGTTTGATAAATGGGACAGTTTCTCTCTTTCTCTCTCTGTCTCTTCGTGATGGATAAGACAGTGAACATTTGATTCTTCCCGAACCTGCAACAGGAGCATTGCGCCATTCTTTTTATTGTAGATTGTCATTTAGTTGTCTCAGTCTCAGCATAATCGACTTGAAAGATCACTTAAATGGAGTTCTACTCTAGAAACACGGTCAGAATTAAACAGTTTCACTATTAAGGTGGTCTCATTAACTAGCATTTGCGCATGTATAGGAAGTAGGAACAAAACAGTATCAAAACTCAACAGTGACCCAACACCAGCCTCAGCAAATATTATTGGGATCACTATATGTTTCCACCCTCAAAACAACAGACGCCCTTCTGCATGGGATACAAACATTTGTTTTTGCTATTCTCTCCAACTACCAATTTCCTCAAGCCTCCAATCCACAACCGTCTTATATACAAAATTATTCCGGGCTCTATACTGCTGACAAGCCTGACATATCTCCCTGACTGAGCGGTTCATCTTCAACAATTCATTAATGTTTAACCTTTTCCCAAAAAGACAAATATGTTCCAACATAACCCCAGTAATTCTGTTTCTTGTGCAAAACTAGGTCAACACTTTTTAGCTTTACAAATGTAGGGCATAGCCCTCCCCCTCAAAATGCAACTAATAAGTTTTTCCCATGTATGGATTACCACTGGATCCAGTTATTCTTGCAGTTTTGATAGTCATATGTAGGCAATCCTTGACTAGAGAGAAGGCTGAAGGGGACTATGAGCAGTGCTAGTCAGTTCATGTTTATACATTGAGTTAGCCAGCCATGTGTGTGTGTGTGTGCGCACACATGCTTTTAAGCCGAGCATTACTCCGCGGGGAGTCGGTTTTGATGATTTTATCTGTATTCCTAAGTTCCTGAGTGACTTGGATATGCTACTTGATCAACTGCTGCCAATCAAACGAGGTTCAACAGTCCACCCAAATACAAATATCAGTTTAACTTGGTGAGATAAGGTGGATTATGGATCAGAAAAAATACAGGTAAATGCCAAAGATCCACTTCACTCTAGTACATATGCAGAGAGCAGTTGGTACACACAACAAACACAAATACACTCGCACATCAGTCTGTAGTACATATAACTAGAAGAATTACTCACAGTTGACAACATATTGCTTGCCTCAGAGGGGATTGACCCTATCTATGGAGGATGCTGTGCATTCTTCATATTGATAAACTTCAGTACTTCCTTAATATCTGGATGTGAACAATGAAATTTGCACAAGTATACCTGCTTGAGAAATTGATATGTTCCTCATACTTGGAAATATGGTCAGAGCTTTCCTTCTCTTTTTTCATCCTTACCATCCGCCTGAGTTCATGCATTTTTTTTCTCATCAGGACAGGCTATTGTATCAGCTGTGACAAGTGGAAACAAAAGATTTTTTTTGGGAACTGATAGCGCCCCTCACGAAAGGCAGAAGAAGGAATGTTCTTGTGGATGTGCTGGCATTTACAATGCTCCAGTAGCATTGTCACTATATGCGAAGATTTTTGAAGAGGTAGCTTTTAATAGACTCTTTATCCTTGTTGCATGTGGCTCATTTGCAAAATTGATGTTTTAGCTTCTCATTTTGGTGTTAATCTGAAGATTGTAAATAGTTTTTGATGTGAGTACCTTTATCTGACTAACTTACCCTCTGGGGTGATTGAAAAGCAAGATGCATGTGCTTTTATCAGAAACTGCACTTTTCTTCCACGTTGAGTGTTAGTTATCTGATATAGATTAACATACTTCTACGTTATTAAGGTTAACACTTCTTTTGAATTGTTTCTCGATGTATTGTCCATGAATTATCATAATTAATTCCGGAGGGTGATGTCTATGTGTTCAAGGCTTCAAGCCAAAACTGAGTCCAGACTCTAGAGTGGGGCATCCAGGTTTCCATTTTTGGGTTCTTGTGCAAGGCAGGTTCTCGTACTATCAGTCGTAGTGTGCATTGATGTTGATGTTAATGAGTTTAATTTAATTGGAACATCTCATCATTAGGTCCGAGGCATTACCTGGACAATATAGTGTGTGCAAAATTAGAGACAGGTGCTTCGTTTTGTAGGCCATGTCTTGTTGACATTGTAATTTTGCATATAGTAGTATAAATTGTTTTGCCTTCCTATATTCAAGTTGGGGGCTTGCCAATGCAGTTTTATCTGTTCCTTTCAACAAGCCACCAGAGCTGATTTGGCAGGGTCTTGGGTTCAAGTTATCCCAGCTTGAGTTTGTTACCAGCAGTACTGTGAGTGCACATGTAGGCACCCGTTTGGTTTGTGATCCTCCCAGCGAGGCATCCTTATTTATCTCTTCACGAGTTAGCGGGGGAGGGACTTAAGATTGATCCATTGCTGTACCTATCTAATAACTTAAGCTTAGATGAGTTGGTAGCTTGATGCGGTATTTGATCCGCCACATAAATTTCTTTCTCAAATCCATTTCTCATTTGTTTGGAATACTCGATTTTCTTGGCCTTAGTGATTCAAATAGATCAAAGGAAAAACGAGGTCCCTGACAAACCAAAGTATGTTCATGGGTACTGTTTAATTGGTACTCTTCATGACTCTGTTCGTAGGTACTGTGTGACAATACTGTTCATTGATGCAGTTAATTGTTACTTTTACGCATTTCACAAGTTACTAGTTTTGCAATCTTGTGGATTCTTGGATTTTCCTTGTTGATATCAAAGGCTAGTAAGAAAGCGAAACCTTTGGTTAGAGGAACAAAGTGGTCGATCTGGTGACAAGTTGTTCAGCTCAATGTAGATGAGTGAGTTAGTTATGTTCAATATCAGAATTCAGTAAATAGAGGCATTAACACCCCGTTCATATTGAGAGCCCCTAACCTAAATGTTGTTATGAAAAATTATTTATACTACTTATTCTGATACACACGTAATTACAATTTCAACCCCTATACTGTTACTATATACATTTCTTGTAACACTCCCACTCAAGCCGGAGCATAGATGAACTTGTCTAAGCTTATCATAAATACGATTAACCCAGCCAATCATACTTTCAGTGAAAATATAAGGTAGTTGATCTTTAAGCTGAACATAAATATTGTACTTTGGATCAAACATAATCAGTTACAAAGATTAGCTAGATGTTCTCCTTAATGAAATATATCGATGTGCTTGATCTGTTCATGGAAGTAGGTTAGATGCAATATGAATTGCAGCTTGGTTGTCACACCACGACTGCAGAGGAGTTGCAAACTGTCGGAGTAATTGTTTACCTACATGAAAGTAGATTGTGAGATGGATCTATACTCTGATCCTATTCTTGAATAAGACACTACATTTTTCTTAGATACTAAATTACTACCAGCAAATAGGCAGTACTGTGCGTAGACTTCCTGTCTGTCTTAGAGCTTGTCGCATTATAGACCACCTGTTGCCACAAAACCATCGGGATTAACATTAATAGCAAAAGCCCACATACATCCTATTGCCATTTATCAACAAATAAGTAAACTAGTTCCCAAGTATGCTCATAGTCCAAACTCCAAACGAAGCATCTTCATTCAGAGCAACCCGCCAGCTAGGGTGGTGAAAATGATTATATGACACAAAAGAAGAAATTGGGGGGTGGGAAGAGTATACATATATTTACCTTGGCGTAAAGCAATACGAATATCCAGATTCTCAGCTGCAAGGTGGTATAGGAGGTGCATCTGCCTCAACTTCATGCACCATAGAAGTATCCTTCCTGTTGCTGAGCCAAAAAAGAAGATTCATTCTGAACAATGGTTTGAGTGAGCGGGATCCTTGTGGTTAAATTGACGGAAATTAGAAACACCTGTTTGACATATGATGGATAGCAAAAGACCATAAACCCTTGGTACCACAATTAAGAAACTATGGGTAGACTCCATAGAAAGTGACATCAGCGAAAACTTGTTGGCAATACACGTCTAATGAATAATGTTGAGAATCATTTTTGTAGATGATAGTAACCTAAGAGGACACATTTAAGGGACCAGAAATTCAACCCTTCTTATGAATGTGGACCAATTTTGAACAAAGCACGTACTCTCAAAGACACACGGAGATATAGGAAACAAAGGTTTTGAGGGATGGAAAATTTAATAGGGAATTTCACCCCTATACTCTTACTATATTGCTTATGACAATTTACAATGAAGTTTAATGTGGCGACTACTTTAAGGGAATATATAGAGTTTGTTGAACCAAGTTGGCATGATTAGACAGATCTTCAAACAATCTATATTGTGTTACTTGGGCCAATAAGGAGATTCAACTTTTTCTAAAAAGTTCATAATTTGTTGTAATATAGAGTGCCATTGAAAAGTAGTGCCTTAAGTTGGGCATTGGTCGTAAGCTCAATAGTAACAGTGTTTGCATGTTCAAGGACCCAATTAGAAGATTTCCCCCGAGGAGTGATGTGCAAATCCTCCACTAATCCCATGGTCATCTGTTTCTTTACAATGGTGCATGGTTCTGTTGGAATAGGTTGTTGGAGGTGGTGAGAGACCACCTTCGTTAGCTCTAGTTCTTTGCTACTCCTTCGTCCCTAAATGAGTGTTCTATTTGATTTTTGAAAAATCAACCTATATTATTATAAACATAATAATTAACACATAGATTTGTTGTGTTTAGGTTTTATAATTTTAATATTTAAGATTATTAAGTACACTATCGATAACATCTTTTTATAACTTCGCAACAAGTCAGTTCTCATTAAAAAATGGTCAAAGTTAATAAAGTTAGCAAAAAAAGTCAAAACAGGACACTCATTTAGGAAAGGAGCGAGTACCCTTTTTCAGTCTAAAATACTTAGTCACGGGAGTGATGGTGGGTGATGCCCCTGGTTTTTGTGGTGATATATTTGGACGAATAGGGACAATAAGAGTGTTGTTTAGGCCGTTTAAATCTGTTAATTTTATTTATGCTTTTTTATTTATATTTTTTTGATTGGAAAATATACATAGAGTAAGAGCGTTGGTAAGGATGTTACTTAATCATTGAATTAAATCGGGTTGGAAGAAATGGAAGAGTACATCTAGAGTATTATGTGATCGGCATATAAAGCTGAAGGGAAAATTTTATAGGACAGCTGTGCGCTATTGTACGGAGCCAAGTGTTGGGATACTAAGAAGGAATACTTTAACAAAATGAGTGTAGAGGAAATGCAAATACTTTGATGGACGTGTGGTAAAACAAGAAAAGATAAGATTCGTAATGAGCAAATACGAGATACGGTAAAAGTAGTGCCTATTGTAGAGAAAATGAGAGAGAACTGACTAAGATGATTTGCTCATATTCATCGTAAGCCCCTTAGTGCTCCAATAGGAAGTGTGATGATATTAGACTTAATCAAGTTAGAAGTAGGGGTAGGCCAAAGTTAACATGGATATCAGCCATATGAAAAGACATGAAAGATTGTGGTTTTTATGGTGATTGAATCGCGTGGAATGGTGGAAAATGATTCATGTAGCTGACCCCAAGTGATTAGGATTAAGACTTTGTTGTTTGAAAATATGCACCCGTTTTCTCCTGACAGATGCTTGATATCAATTATTCCAAATGCTCATAAGACAGGAATAGCTATTTCACTAAATTACACAGCTACTGGGTCTTGGGGAAGGAGGTTACAGTGGTAGGAGGAAACTTTTGCTTTAGTCTCCGTGCTTGAGCTTGTTTAGCCTGTAAGATATTTGAGGCCACTCAAGTGATGGTTAGTGATGCCCATGGTTTTTGGGTGGCATATTTGGACGAGTACTGGTTGTGAAAATAGTTGGTTACACATTTCCAATCAACAAGTTGTTTCTTCTATTAATTTTTTTAAAATTTATTTATTTACTTTTTAAAATCGGAAAATATACCCTAGTTTGCTCCTGACAATTGTTCATTTGCGATTGAGTAGATTTATTCTGAGCTTCATAGGACAGGAATGGCTAGTCCACTATGGCTAAAGCTAGAGCAACAAAAGAAGTTCACAAAAAAGGGCACAAAAAGCGTTGTTGGCTTAATTTGATTTGACTAGAAATGTAGTGGATGCGATCGCATTTTTTTGCACCAATTGAAATGCACCAACAAGGCATTTTGTGTTTTTTTGTGAACTTTTTTTGTGGCTCTAGCATTGCTTGTCCACTATATGATTAATGCTAGAGTCACAAAAGTAGTTCACAAAAAAGATACAAAATGTGTTGTTGGCTCAATTGAATTTGACTAGAACTTTAGTGGACCGTATCGGTAAAAGCTTCTGTACCAATTAAATTATGTCAACAAGGCTTTCCGTACCTTTTTTGTGAACTTATTTGGTGGCTCCAGCATTGCTCCCACGATATTCCTCCATTTCAGGGTCTTGTGGAATGAGGTCATTGTGGTAAGAAGGAAAACATTTCGTTTGTATCTTGATGTTTGAGCTTGCTCAGTTTAAGATATTTGGAGCCATTGGACTCTCTCTCTAGCCAAGGTACTTCCAAGAATGATTTTTTTTCTTCTATTGCAATGAGCTTCCAACTGAAAGGCCAAATGTCCTCATTCCATTTTTGAGTGTTGATAGAGTAATAATCGTGACTTCTTGAACTTGGCAAATTAGGCAACCTCTTTGCACACTGAATGTCAAAGATAGGATTCTCAGAGCTCTATCTTTTTGGAGTCCTGCAGGCCACAATTCATTAAAGAAGCTTGCATTGCTCTACTGTTGTACAACCTGATTAAATTTGGCAACAGGAAACTGATTAACCAGTAGGCAATGTTTGTATCTGTAGCTAGTGGTTAACTAATTTCCAGGAGCTCTTCATTTATCTGAGTGGCAAAAGTAGGGATGTTATTCGATCAAGAAAAAAAGATGCCTTAGTTTGGAAGCAGTGGTTACCTTTCCTGTAGAACTGATAGGAAGTAAAATCACAATCCCTTAGCCTGTCATGTTGGCCTTGAAGTTCACAAGGGGATTTCATCTCGGCTTTGATTTAGAAGATATGGAAGGTGAAGGTCAAAACACAGAGTGAACAAAACTGCAGCAAAGTGTGCTTATAATTTTGGTTCAAATATAAATATAGAGCAGTTGCTTACAGAGTTGTACTTGTTCACCGGATTTTGAAATAATGTGTACTGTTTCTAATGCTGCTAGACATACTAATTTCGTTTATTTACCAATATATAGGTCATTCCATGAGTTATACTTTTGGAATATTAGCTGCGAGCATGCAATATCTGTTGCACATTATTTTTTTTTTGGAAAATTGTGGAGAATGAACTTATATTTGCTAGGCTTAATGCTTTATTAATTGTGGAAAATAGAATGTTAAATGGTTGGCAATTGGTTTTAGGCTGGGGCACTAGACAAGCTGGAGGCATTCACAAGCTTTAATGGACCCGACTTCTATGGGCTTCCAAGAAACACGACAAAAATCAAATTGAGCAAGACCCCTTGGAAGGTGCCAGAATCATTTCCATTTGCATTTGGTGAAATCATCCCAATGTTTGCTGGTGAGACCCTCGAGTGGTCACCATCCATGGTTTGAATCGAGTGGTCACCATCCATGGTTTGAACAAAATGAAGATACAAGAAACTGACACAATTTTTACTCGGCTTGTATGCTCCGTTGCATTGGGATGAGAAGCAACCTAACCCATTATATGTTCAAATTATTGTTGAGATTTTCTTTTGTAGTGAGGAAGAAATATAATATGCTCTGGCTTGCTTCATTGATATGAACTGGTCTTTTACTGGTATTTGTGGTCATATTTCATTGTGATGTTACATTTTTGTTGCAATAGTGTGTGACATTATTGCTTGATGAATAATATGAAATGATGAGTTATTCATCAGGAACTGCTACTTTGAGCTCAAACCTCGTGTTTACTGGTAGTTTGATTTTTTCCATATGTTCTATGGCTTACAATTCTTCGGCTCTATTTTGAGAAATTTGCTCTTTAATAAAGGAATCCCCTTGGTCATCATTGTACGATAGCTTCAGGCATCTTTACTCTTTAGTTTGGTACTCAACATAGAATTATAAAGATTTGTTGAGCTTGTTTTGATGGCCTCTGTATTGAAGCCAACTAAACATGACCTCTTTGTTTATGTTGGTACTAGCTCTTTTGTGTCGTCGTTGAGTATTAGAGCATCTCCAACCAAGATGCTAAATTTTAGCAAGCAATATTCATTTTGATTGCTCCAATGGGCAAGGCAATAATAGCAAGCTTGTCAAAGTTTGGATTTGGCTTGTCAAATATAGCAAGCCATCCAAAAGTTAACAAGCCATAATATTAATAAAATAATTAATTTCTCTCTCTTTTTCTCTCTCATTCTCATTCCTTTTACTTTCTCTTTAAAACTATAAAACTAGAATAGTTATGTATATAATAGCTAGTATGATTGGAGTGAACAGTAAAATTTGAGTAGCTAAAACTTGAATTTAGCTAGTAAAATTTAGCAAACCCATTGGAGATGCTCTTAGAACTTGATATATGGTTTGCCAAAGACACCCCTTCTTTTTCTTTGAGTGTGTGTGTTAGTGTGTGTGTGTGCGCGCTATTACCATAAGAGTCTTGCATTGTGGTAGGAGGTGGGAGTTTTGGACAATAATTGTGGTTTACTACGAGAACTGATGAGTCAATAGCACACCTAACACTGTCTGCCTTATGCACTGTCTACCTTATGTTGATTAAAATCCTTACAAATTTACAAAGAGTACTGAGTCAACCTTTTGTGCTTGTGGAGGAGAGCAGGAGTGCAAATAAGTCATAAAATGCTGTCAGGTTTGTCTCATTAGATTTTCCTTTCGGTGCAAAACTTGGCACCAAGCTTCTGTAAACAGTTGTTGACTTAGTCGTTGACCATGTAATTTTTATTTTATATGGAAATATCGTATCAGTCAACTCATTATGACATTACTTGCATATAAAAAGTCAAGAGTCGTGTAATGGCTGTGAACGATTTCTTTTTTCATTGACTTGTAGGGACAGATTCGGAGACTTCAAAATTATTAAATGCATACAAGTTCTCAGTATGCCTTCATGTTTTTATTCAGTCCTTCTTCTCTTGATTTTTTGCAAGGCTTTATTCAAGTTTTGTTTGAAGATGAATGTAGCAAGAAACAAGTTGTTCGTTCTCGTTCTGCTTCTATACATTTCGTGTTTCGAAACTAACTTCTCGAAAGCATTAGACTCGATCACCTCCAGCCAATCCCTCGTCGGAAACCAAACGGTGTTTTCGCAAAACAGAACGTTTGAGCTGGGCTTCTTCACACCAGGTAACTCTCGCAACTACTATATAGGCATTTGGTATGGTAGACTACCAAATAAAACAGTGGTGTGGGTAGCAAACCGAGATCAGCCCGTCTCGGATCCTTACACTTCAGAACTGAAGCTCTTCCCAAATGGGAGTTTAGCTCTACTCAACCAGTCCAGACATATAATTTGGACCACAAATTCCAGGTCAGAGTTGGCTAATTCAACGATTGCTAAGCTTCTTGACACTGGCAATTTTGTGGTAAGAGAGGAAGCAGATTCCTCTAAAATGGTGTGGCAGAGTTTCGACCACCCAACGAATACTTGGTTGCCGGGTGGTAAGATTGGTTACAATAAACTTAGAAATGAGAAGCTGGCTCTAACTTCTTGGAGAAGTTCTGAGAATCCAGCGTCAAGCTTATTCTCTGTTCAGGTAGAACCGAATGGGACAAGCCACCTCTTAGTGTGGAACGAGTCTCAAGTGTATTGGACCAGTGGGGAATGGACTGGTAGTGCTTTTACACTCGTTCCTGAAATAGCGTTGGACTTGTACGTGAGAAATTTCACGTACATTTCTAATGAAAATGAAAGCTATTTCACGTATGATGCTGGTTTCCCTAATGCTCTCACTAGATTTTTGATTGATGAGTCGGGGAGGCTTAGGCAGTTTGTTTGGGGACCAGGGTTTCCGGGTTGGAGTCAGTTTTGGTTGCGGCCATCACAACCTTGCCAGGTTTATGGTTTGTGTGGTGCTTTTAGCAGTTGCAACGAGGTGAGAACGCCTACCTGTAGCTGCATACCAGGGTTTGAACCAAGATCGCTTAAAGATTGGGAATCGGGAGACCATTCACAAGGATGTCAGATGAAGATTCCTTTGAAATGCAATACGGGTGGCAATGACACGTTTTCGCTTGTGCCAGACACACGTTTTCCAGCAAATTCGGAGTCGCATACTGTTGGGACCAGTGAAGAATGTGAATTAGCTTGCTTGAAGAACTGTTCTTGCACTGCATATGCTTATGACAACGGATGTTTCCTCTGGAGTGGGAAACTGATGGATCTAAAACAAGCAAACGATAACACTGGAAAAGAATTTCATGTTCGAGTTGCAGCTTCTGATGATATGTTGGTCAGCGTTGTTAATACAAAGAGAAAGACAAAGAGCAATGCTGTTTGGATAGTAGTTGGGGCGATGGGAGGCTTCTCTGCTATCATTGCCATTGTTCTGATGACTATATGTGCACGGAGAAGGGGGAAGGGAAGCACGCTTCCGGCAGATGGGAGCACTCTAGTTGTGTTCAAGCATCAGGACTTACGAAGTGCAACAAAGAACTTCTCGGAGAAGCTGGGGGAAGGAGGTTTTGGAACAGTTTTCAAAGGGACACTGCCCTCTTCGAGTGCCATAGCAGTCAAGAGACTCAAGAGTCTAACCCAAGAGGAGAAGCACGACAAGCAGTTCAGAGCTGAAGTGAGCACAATTGGGTTGATCCAGCATATTAACCTCGTTCGCCTACTGGGATTCTCCACCAAAGGTACGAAAAGGTTCCTAGTTTATGAGTACATGACAAATGGCTCTCTCGAATCTCACTTGTTTCAAAAGAAATCTGGTGCTGTTTTAGACTGGAAAACGAGATATCACATTATTATCGGCACAGCTAGAGGTCTGTCCTACCTCCATGAGAAATGTCGCGATTGCATCATACATTGTGACATTAAGCCTGATAACATACTCTTAGATTCCGACTTCAACCCAAAAGTGGCTGATTTTGGGCTTGCAAAGCTCATGGGTCGAGAGTTTAGTCGGGTTCTGACTACCATGAGGGGGACGAGAGGATATCTCGCGCCCGAGTGGATTTCAGGCGAAGCTATAACTCCCAAGGCAGATGTTTTCAGCTACGGCATGCTTCTTTTCGAGGTAATCTCGGGAAGGAGGAACACAGACTTGTTAGATGATGGAACGGGGGATTATTTTCCTGCTCGCGTTGCATATCAAGTGGCTCAGGGGAAAGGATTAGTGAACCTGTTGGATGAGAGGTTGGGGGCTGGCGATGCTAACTTAGAGGAGCTCGCGAGAGCTTGCAAGATCGCGTGCTGGTGTGTACAAGATGATGAGAAGAATAGACCAACGATGGGGCAAATCGTTCAGATTCTGGAGGGAGCTACAGAAGTTGGCATCCCTCCAATTCCTCAGTTTCTTCAGGGTCTCCTAGAGAGGCCGATGGAACCCCTTGTCTACATTTTAAGCTCTTCCGGTCAAGTTTATTAAACATTGTCAACGGACCCGGCGCATTTCTCAGTCGGTAAAGGTTTGGGTGGTACAGTACATGTTGTGTTGGCGACCTGCACTATGAGGGTTCAAATCTTGCGGGAAACTTTTGAGATTTGAATCCCTTATAGATGAGATCGATCAGTCGAAAAACTTAAATTCCTAATCAGCAGAGGCACATTTCGCGATTTACCCCTTTCATCATTTCTGAGAGTACGAGAGGTGAATACTCCTAATATTGAAGTTAAACATATAATAAACATTGTCTACAATGTAATAAGCAAATGTAGAGTTGGCTTCTTTACAAATTTTAGTAAGCTGTAACTTCTGATATCATCTTGCATACATTACTTTCAAATAAAAGGAGGAGATTATTGTATCAATTACCTAGTTTTGAAATATGTGATTTCGTTTGCGGTTTATAGTTGTACAAATATCAGTTACCTAGTTTTGACACTTTGAAATTCTATATTTTATGCATGATCTACTCTTCAGCCTAGGGAACCAAGGGTGGTTCAGTGGTAGAGCCGTGCTTTACAATATGTAAGGTCACAGGTTCGATCCCTTCCCATGCCCCATTGGGCCCCAAAAAAAAAAAAAAATACTCTTCAGCCTAAAATAGTTGAGGCTCGTTAAGCATTTTTTTTTTCTTTTGATGTCAAAGTATCAATTTTATTCGCTCATATCAATATCAATTACATTACGTAAAAAAATAGGAACACAATCTATCTAATACTTGCATTCGATCGTATAACCTGCTTCCCAGGTTAAAGCACGGACTGTAAAATTCACTGAACGCCTAGCAAAACAACTTGAGGATCCATTGATCTTGTTTAACATATTTTGACAATTTTCGACGACTTTTTCAAACGGAGATCGATCTCTAGTTAAGCATTTAGTCTTAAGTTTATATATTGGAGTTTATTCAAATAAAAATTTAATAATTTATAAATTTTGAAAACTATTAGTATTTAAGAATTTGATAGTGTTGAATCTTAATTGATATTTGTGTATCAGTAAAAACTTAAAAATCTGCGATATTTTCCATGATGATCTCGGACGAGATGACCAAAACTTGATGGTCCTGAATTTCCGCAAATTATACCGGGTGCCTAGTAGTACTCATTTTTTCCCATATAAATATAAAGACTATAAATTATATATATAATATGATTATGAAATATACATAATTATGAATATAATAATAATAAAGTATATATACATTTTATATACATCTAATATACATAATTTATAATTATTATATATATTTATAAAAAATTAAACGCTTCTAAACCCCAAACGGTGAATTTCCTCTGAACTACCATCTGAATTGAAGAGAAATGGATCTGAAGGCGGACCCCAACGAATTTTCATCTTTGTCCCGGTCAGTGCCATTATTAGCTTGCCTCATAGAACGCCGTGTTTCAAAACAATCTTGCCAGCTGAGACAATTTTTTGGGGAATTCAAATGAAACCCAAATAGTTAATACATATGTATTAGTTAAATACATATGTACAGTTAGACAAATACATATGTACATTAATATAATACGTATGTATATTAATATAAATACGTATGTGCATTTATATAAATACATATGTGCATTAATATAATACATATGTACAGTTAGACAAACACATACGTGCATTAATATAAACACATATGTGCAGTTAATATAAACACATATGTGCATTAAGATAAACACATATGTGCAGTTAGACAAAAACATATTTGCATTAATATAACACGTATGTGCATTAATATAAACACGTATGCGTATTAATATAAATATATATGTGCATTAAGATAAACACATACGTGCAGTTAGACAAACACATATGTACAGTTAGACCAACACATATATGTATTAATATAAACACGTATGTGCAATAAGATACGTACATATGTGCCTACATATATGCACCGTACGATTCAGAGGATTTAAAGACGAAGAAGAAGAAGAAGAAAAAAACACCAACAACCAAAAGAAGAAAACAAAAAACGAGATTAGGAAAAAAAAAACTGAATCATGAGAATAGAACATAGAAAAACTATAAAAGCAATAGAAACAAAAGAAAAGCAAAACATTCATACCAAAGCAAAGAGTGATGTAATTCTAAAGAAGAAACTC
>JAOTQG010134871.1:0-19938 GCA_025631175.1 Iris virginica
AAAAATAAAAATAAAAATAGAAAATGACACGGCACACACATTAATACATATTTATCTTTCTCTTGATAAAGTGATGCTTAGTTTGTTAACAAGAGCATAGTTTTCCAAGTTGGCACTTTCTATTGTTTTAGGCAATTGCTAAACCTGTTGCTGAATATGCTTGCTAGTAGCATTTCAAAATAATTGTCCTAATATGACCTGTTACCTTCAGTTTTTTTGTACTTTTCTTTTTCCCTTCTGCTTGATTCCAGTTAAGCTCAACACCCACATCTGAGTGTCGTGGCTGTGTCGGGAAGAAGTATATCAATTATTTTGAAAAGTTGGATAAAACTCCCAGAAATGACCATTTAATTTCTTTACTTTTTTCATTTTTCATGACACTTAAACCTGTTCAGGAATAACAGGCTGCTCAGTTGAAGAGCTTCCAATTCAATAAATTAATTTCTTTGTTTACCATGTGGTGATATTTCTTGTAGCCTGGTCCTTCTTGGCGTGATGTTCTGATTTCAAGTGGTCATGTTGGCTGGCTTTTGGGATTGTATGCTTCACTGAGACAGAAATTCGCAAGCGAAGGATATTGGATTGATTGCCCAATTGCAGTTTCTGCAAGGAAACTTATAGTACAGTTCTGCTCCCTTACAGGAGCTGTTTTCCCATCTGGTATGTGATTTTCTCCCAACTTCCCCTTTTTTCATTAATGGCATGTTTCTTGGTTAGATCCATATCTTAATGGTTGATATTTACGTATCCTTTCTGGGGGTACAATGTATTGTTCTAAAAAAACTCCAATGTGTCAATTGAACTTCCCCTTTTCCCAACGTATGCTTTTGAGAATTTCTCATCAGTACTCTTGAAGTTGAGGACATTTATTAATCATAAAGTGAAAGTGTACTCGGATTTGTGATATAGTGTTCAATTCCATCAATGGTTATAGTGCAACTTTAACCTAGATCAAGGTACATCTCTTAAGTTGGAGACAAGTTTGTTTTTGTGTTGGATAAATAGCTCATTGTGTTCAGAATATGAGTCTGTTATTTGTTTACCTTCCTTTGTTCAAAGACCTAGATCTTAGTGTGCGATATATTTCATCGTTCAGTGTTGTGGTTGCTATCTGTTGGCTATTTTGCTGGCTGCCATAGTTTGGATTTATCAACATGACTTTCACTTGGTGGTATCATTATTGCAAATCATCGGTCCCTGTAGTTGCGGTATTTGATTCTTCTTTTCTTGTCTGTTCCTTTGTCGTAACCCAATCTTTTGAAAACTCGCCTTTATTTCAACTGTTTAAAAAATGCTAAATGTGTGAAATTTTGTAACTGTAGCCTACTGCGACAGCAATTCAGTGCAAGTTACCCAAAGCTGTCCATAACCAGATGTGATTATCTGCTGATTTTATGGGTCTAAGAAAAGTTGATCTTTTTGTCGGAGAATTTCTATCTTGCATGAACGTATTTTGATTTTTGTGTCGGTAGGTCTACATAATTTTCTTTACAGTTAAAAGGTTATTAATCATGGGGTTCGATAACTTCTTCTTATCATGTCTTATCATGTTGTTTCTCCATCATCTTAGGAAAGTGGTTCTCTTCTGACCACATTTCTTAGGGAGATAAACCTAGCCTGTTTGCTTTATGCTAAATAGGAAAATGGGCTTGTTGGAGGTTGAAACAGCATTTATTTGATTGAGATTTCTGGGAGTACTATATGGATCATTATTGTGTACCAACTTTTTCCTGGATATCATTTTGTAATATTGTGGTCTCTTGGTTTTGTTTCTGTTCTCGTTCCTATCCAATTTGTTTTGCTTCAAAAATCATATAACTAAGTTTCGAAGGACTATGTGTTTGTGTGTGTATATTAAGTGTCCGTATTTTGGGATTGCCCTGAAGTCTTATAAGGTTCTGGCGAATGAAGATACTTTTGTGACTGCTGATTACTGAACAAATCAATTGTGTATACTGTTTGGTAATCGGGGTTCTTCAATTAATTGCTTCAGACAATGGTTATACACAAGGTCAGCACCTTCTGCAACTCCTCTCTGGAGTTGTGGAATGGATTGATCCTCCTGATGCTATTTCGAAAGCCATTGAACGTGGAAAAAGTGAAAGGTAATGTTCCAGAAGTACAGAACCACCTGATGATGTTGTAGTTCTGATGATGATGTAGTATGTTTCTGGCTTACTTGTTACTTGGTTCTGTTCAGTGAGATGCTTGATGGTTGCCGGGCACTATTATCCATAGCAGCTGTATCCACTCCAGTTGTGTTTGATCAACTCTTGAAACCCATAAGGTTCTAAGAGAAACTTTCATATCCTTTTATTTTTTCTATAAAATGTCGTAAAAAAGAAGTACAAATTTAGCATCTACAATGATCAATGAGTGTGTTTCATGTAGTCATATTTTAAACTAAGTTGAAATCTTTTCTTGATAATCAGGCCTTTTGGAACTCTAAGTCTCTTGTCAGCCTTAATGTGTGAAGCTGTAAAACATCTTATGGCTAATCCCAATGAAGAAGAGCCATGGAGTTGGGTAGCACGTGATATCTTGCTTGATACCTGGACTTCACTTCTTATGGTACACTCTTTCAGTTGTTTTATTTTATTTATTTTTTATTTATATATCCCAACCCTTACGTAGTTTATTTTTGGAATAATGCTTTTAATGACTACAAAGTACTTGGGCATAATGCCCTTCCGGGCTAGACAAATAATGCCTCTGGTGAGGCTTGAACACTTGATAACCTTGGGAGCATGGCTGTTAAAAGCGCGCCTCCTAGGTCATGAGGCTCAGTGGGATTGTAAATTTCTTCCTTTGTGAACAAGGCGAAAAGTAATTCTTCATCATCGGAGATGGAAGAATGAGTTCATCTCAGTGGAATTATTCGTTCTCATAACAGGTTGGAGATTCAAACTGGCAATCCAACAGAAAACTGCCAAAATCTGCTGCACAGGTTTCGCCTGTCAATTTGGGTCCGCAAGTTCAAGTAAAAATGTTACTAGCCACTAGTAGTAGTTCAGTCCTGAAACATTTATAACAAATTTTTTTTTCTGAATTTTGGTTTCAAAGATTGCTTCACCAATAGACTCATAAATAATAGGGCATGTAGTGTACACAAGAAAATCATCTGGAAAAGTTGGCTCAAAAATAGAAGATGATGATGAGCTGAAAATAAAAGTATTCTCTAAGAAACTAACATACCGACCAATATCAGGTGAATAACATCGATATCCCTTTTTGAGTTGGGGAATAACTCAAAAGCACACATTTTAATGATCGAGGATCCAATTTGCTAACCTGCTGTCGAGCATCTTGGACAAAACAAGTACATCCGAACACTTTCAGAGGGACAGGGAACAAAGACTCTGAAGGATGCAGAATCAAATAAGGAATTTGGCCTTTAAGCACAGAAGAAGGAAGGCGATTGATCAAGAAATGCACCTGTATGAACCGCGTCCCCCCAAAAACAATTGGGCACATTCATTTGAAACATAAGTGCACTTGCAACCTCTAACAAATGACGATTTTTGCGCTCAACACCACCATTTTACTGAGGGTTGACAATGCACGAGGACTCATGAATGATCCCATTCTGTGACATATATGAAGAAAAGCGCCCTGAAAATACTCCTCAGCATTGTCAATGCGAAGAGTTTGAACATGACAATTAAATTGAATTCTAATTTCAGCAGAGAAGGTGCATAATATATCAAACAATTCATCTCTGGATTTCATCAAATAAAGCCTAGATGTTTGAACTCAGCACCCATATCTTTGAACTCAGTACCCAGGCCAAGATTACACTGAAGAACAAGCTCATCGTCAAGCGGTGGGGCATCGGCCAATGTCAAATCATTGGCAATACTTTTCATTAAGTATACGTTTTCAGAGACGGACTTATTTCCCTTGGCGGTAGTTTGCAACTTTTCTTTAAGTAACATAATGTGCGATCTGGATTTCGGGGGAAAGATTATGAGCAAGATTACTCCAAGCCTCAAGAGAAGTTTTCACAGCACTATTGTAGAACGTATCTCTGTAACGCTGGAAACCATCATAGCATTACGAATGAATTTATCTTGTCCGCACCACTTGGAAAAAGCAGGAAATGGAATGAGATCAGTTCCTTTCTTAATTTGAGAAGGGGGAGGAGCAGTGCCATCAATGTGATGAGAAAGCTCATACCCATCAAGAACATCATCAAACATCATGCTCCTCGTAGCATATGTATCTTTGCTGAGTTTGTGAGGAAGCTGAGCAGCAACATTGATAACAATTACACTGGAGGATGTAGTTGATAAAGATTCAGTTAGAGTGGAAGATATGGTTTGGAAGGCTTAATTAAACTCGATGGAGTAATTAAAGCGGTGATACCATATAATAATAATATAGACAGAGAAAGGAATATCACAAGAATGAAATGGCTTGAATTTTCCAGTAGTGTTAATCATTGAGCTGTAGAGTGTATATATAGGAAGTTTACAAGATAGAAACAGTAATGATAAACATACTATCTAACTACTTACTCATAAAGCTAATCTCTATATAAGTAAAGGCATATCTGACTTATAGTTACAATAACTATTGCTTAAGTTAAGGTAGAAGGATAATGGAGTGATCATGGTTAAGAGGAACCATTCTCACTAATGTAGAGAACCCCACGAACCCGCTCTTCACCTTCTTCCTTTACCAATCTCCCTCTCCATCCTGACCCCTCCTCCTCCCTCCTCTTAAATCAAAAATCAAATAGAATCAAATCATTATTGAAAGAAAAGAATCCTAGAGCATGTTCCCCGGTCCATAAAAAGAAACTTTGTTTGGAGTGTACAATGTCACCATTGGGAACTCTCTCCTTTAGTGATCCATCCTCAATCACCTCAACCAACGCTGCAATGCCGCACTCCACCACCGTCTCCCGCCCCTCCTCCATGACCACAAGGCTACTAAGAACCACCATTTACTTGCCCTCAGCTCTCCTTTACCAGCCTCTCCTCGCTCCTCACATCCCAAGCCCCCTACCCCACTCCTCCCCTCCCCCAAGCCAGCTCCTCTCCCTTGCTTCCCTCATTGCCGCTCCTAATTTCTCTTTTTTAAATAATTTGTCTTTCCCTGTATTTCTTTTTATTTTACTTTTTGTAAATGCTTTTCCTTAAATTTCAATTCATTTATTATTTACTTTTATCTTAATTTACTAACTTTATAATTCTAATTTTTTCATCTTTTATTTTCTTTAAACCATTTCTTACTTACCTTTTGTTTTTATTGTTTTCAGTTCCTCATTTATTTTTTGTTCTTTTGTATTTATTTTTAATTTATCAATTTAGTTTCCTTTTGTTTTAAAATTTTCAGTTCCTCATTCTATTTTTCATTCTTTGTTCCCTTCATATTTCTTTATTTTGTTCATTTTGTTCATTTTTTCATTTGTCCATTTAGTTCACTTTGTTTGAAATGTTTTTGGTTTCACACATATACTTTTGATTGTTCATTAATGTGTTATTTTTATTTAAGTGGAATTTTCATTTTCATTTCCATGTCACTAGTCTTGTTGGTAACGTTGTGTGTCAACATTCATCCGTTAAAAATGTAATGCTTTGACGAAAACAAAGTACCATTGAAGATAAACATGTGATAGAATACTACAGTGGTATATTTTATAGTTCTCCCGCCGTAAAACTGTCCAAATATCTTAATATATGTTTATTTATGACTGAATTTCAATTATTTTAAACTATGTGCCTTACTGCGTGAAGCTTGCGCCTAAGGCCCCAGAGGTCTTTTGCGCTTTAGTGTGCCTTTCCCCTTTAATAACTATGCTTGAGAGAACTAGGGCGGTATGAGTGGAGCTACAGCTCCTTGGTGTACACAGTACACACTTCCTATTATTTCTTGTGATCTTAACTATCTATCGGTCTTTTTTGGATGATCTTAAAGAAGTACCCATTTTCGTTTAGGGAAAATGCAGATAGATTTACAACCACAAATTACCTATGGACCCCACACGCATTAGTTACAATGACTTATTTGATTCTTTTATTAAAGTCAAATGACTTTCCTTTGACAATGTGTCAAGTCAAAATGGACACTTATTTTAGATCAGAGGGAATTTGTTGCAGCATGCATATACATGGTTGCTGTTTTTTTATGAAACTGATACTATTAGTAGTCTCTGCATTCTGTATGCTTTCTTTACTCACAGGATTGAGGTCAGACTCTTCTTTCTCAATAGAGATGATTAGAGGAAATATGAGTACGTGGATGGTTGATTGACGAGCGTGGGTTGTCTTGGCCAGTCTGAAGTGAGGCATGGAAGTCTAGGAACACGTATGCCAAATCATGGGGTTTTTGGTTAGAAATGGAACTCGATTTCCTGATATGTGTGAACTTTATAGGCGGACACCCCGATTCTCTTGTCTGGGGTAGAAGGGTTTTTTTGGCCTCTCTTTGGGTGTCATTGAGGGGCTTCTTTTCAGGGGTCCATATTTCAGTGGTTCAAAGAGATTGGCTACCCCACATTTTTTTAATTGTAGTCCTTCTTGTAGCTTAGCTTGCTTTGTAAGTTTTCTTATGGGATTGTTGATGGACCCTATATACCATTATGATATAATTCAAAGGGAAAAAGAGTTCTTTTATGTTTATTTCGGTGACATGCTATTAATTGGAGAAATAACATGTCTTTGCTTCCCAAGTTCGCATATATCACAAGGAAACTGGTTGTTGTCTAGCCCTCAAAAGACAGGAAAACATAATTTGAAGGGTTGAAAAAGAAGGGGGTCCGAGCCTGAGACGGTGAAGCCAATGGTATCTTTGTTGGGGAATTGTTGTTCGGATAAGTGGGTTTTGGGCTGATTCTACTTGTTAACTCCGAGTTTCTCAAGATAGTATAATCCATCCTTTTCCTTAGCACGTCTAATCATCATTCTGAAAAGTTAATCCCAGGTCCTGAAATAAACAGCAAGTTAAAAACAAATGACTTCACAATTCATGTCTGGGAAAAGCCTGGAAGTTGACAAAAGGTTAGTGGGCAATTTTCATGGATGTATAGTGATATTCAAATTAACTTTCACTTTGCCTGTTCCCAGCTATAGAAGTCAACGACCCATGAAAAATCAGGAAGAATGGATCATTTGATATATTGTCTTGGATCAATGATCCATGGATTTTTTAAGGATCTGTTTCAGGTATTTAAAATATGAAAAAGTGGAAGTCTAAAATGAATGTGTGAATGAACAGATACTGGAAGATTTTTCGAGGGTATTCTCAACATTTTAAATTCCTGATCTCTTCCTTGTTGAACTGCTTGGATTCTAGGGTAATTTGCTCTCCTTCTGGAGCGGGTACAGCAATGTGTCCATGATCCTTTCGCTTGAGTCCTTCACTTCCACATTCTTTACTCGGAGGTTTTTCATGTAATCTCCAACATTCCTCTGTGGTGTGCCTTGGTTTGTCGTAGTAACTGCACCATAATGACTTGTAGTTGTATCTATTTGCTGTCCTGGTTTGACTGCGGTTGGATCCCTTGGAGACCATTGCTGAGGCTTCCACCAATACAGGCTCTAACATCGAACAGGATCAATAGTCTCGTTGAGACGAGCTACGAAATCGTATGTTCAGTCTTACTCAATGAAGGCCTTCAAGACTGCTGCTTCATGACTATTGTTCATCTCTTTGATACGGAGTGTTCCCTCTCCTACCATACCCATCAAGAGATTGGCATACGTTATAACAGTCTTGTTCCCTCTCTTATCTTCCAAGATTTTGCTCATTGATTTGCACAGTATCCTTCACATTTGAATAAGTTTGTTCGACAGTTTCCCAAATCTTGTGGTACCACAGATTTCTGCTGACATTCAGTTCCGAAGCCATGCCAAAATCATGGAATCTTCTTCACCACATGTTACGAATTTGGTTCTCCTTTAGGTTTGATGCCCAATAGATGACCTAATTTTCCCATCCCCTTCAGAATAGTCCGAAGCAATTGTGACCACTTCCAATAGTGTTTCGCATTGAGCTGATAGGCTGCGTTGATTTGCTCCAGTTCTCCAGGCGGGGATTGAAGGTTGTCTCCTTATGTTTGGCTCATTATGTAACTCACATAATGGTGTAGGAAGGATAAGGGAACAGTATACAAGAATGAATGCAGGGTATTTAGAGGAAAAAACTGCAACAAAGACCATGGTTAGAAAGATTTGGTGATGACATCTGCTGCAAAAAAATTAGAATTCTCCGGAGAGCTTTGGACCATGTTGAAGAAGTGGATAAAATTTATATATGTTCTTTATTAAATCAATAGGAATGTATACACTTGCTGATTTACATAAAGATTGAAACTTTGACTCTCCCCTAATCAAATCTCCTAAATCCTAATAAAACAGAACAATCTCATAATTGAATATACTCGAGCGGGTACGGAAATGGGATCCCAAATAGCTGGAGACGAAAGATTCATATGAGAAAACATAAGTAAACGCGCTTCCGCTTGAGCCTCCAAAGATAAAGGCACATCGCAAAGTTACAGGCCCTAATTACACAATTTGTTTAATCCTACAATAGAAACCACTGAATAAACTTTTCACACTCCTCTTCTTTTGGGTTCCTATGCATTTATCTGTAAGAACAAACGTGTTCTTAGTTAGTATCCACTGCAGGGCAGAAATTAAGCCCAGATGAAACAATTGTTTTGTATTAGCAGCTTGATAGTTATCATGTTGGATCCATGAGTTCTAGGCACCCCTCCCCTCCAAATAATTAGGGGAATAACTAGTTGAACTGAGTTTACTTGAGAACCATTTTCCATATTCATAGGCTGCCGGTACAATGAAGCTTATATAATACTTTCTGTCTTCACATGAAGGGGGAAACTTTGACTAAATCTGCAAATTAGAAAAGTGTTGAAAACCTGATGATTTCATGAAATATCCATCAAGAGGACCATCTTTATCTCTCATGAGAAAGGGAGGGTAGTATTGCTAAGTGGGATGGACCAAAATGGAAATACCCCTCTTCAAGTGGATGAACCAAAGAAGAAACTGTTCCTCTTCATGTGTATAATGTAAATGCCTTAGTAGAACCCTTCCTTTAGCGTTTCTTAATTCTTCCAGTTGTTTTCAGGCAGCCAATAGCACGGATCTGAATTCATTGCTCCCACCGGAGGGGATAAATGCTGCAGCCAATCTTTTTAGCCTAATCGTAGAATCTGAGTTGAAAGGTGCCTCTGATTTCCACCATTTACTGTTGCTTTATGTTGGCAAGAGGTTGTTATTTCTTTTTGCTTGACCCCTAAAGGTTCATCATACAGCTGCTTCTGCATCTGCTAACAGTGATGATGAAGATTGCCTCCAGGCTTCTATAGCAGGTAAAGTCATACATTAAGACTTCCCTCTTTTTTTCTATTTGTACATTCCATCAGTCAGATCTCACCAAGCTATATTTCCTCCTATTGTTATCCTCGAGTGACTTTATATCGGTTCTCTTTTTGCAGCTATGGATGAACGGTTAAGCTCTTATGCCCTTATCGCACGAGCAGCTATTGACTTGACAATTCCTTTACTCATGAGGCTGTTTTTAGAGCGTTTTGAAAAGCTTCATCAGGTACTTCTCTTTTCGTTCAAATAAGGAACAATTGTGGTACTGTGATTTTGAATGGATAATAGAAAATCTTGAGCTGCAACTGTTGTTTAAAGCGATGATGCATTGTTAAAATCTCCTCTATTATCACAGCATGTCTTTATGTTACGTGATCCTCACAAGTGTTAATAATGCTTGGTTATGTTGTAAATAGTATGACGAACATGACACGACATTGCGATGAACATGATCATTGCACTCGTCTAGGGACAACCCTGGCAAAGGTCACCTGTCTAGGGTACATTACTCACTTAGGAAAACACCTTCACTGCATCAACCGTCTAGGGTACATTACCCACTTAAGAAAGGCCATCTGCCACGGGTTATCTATCAAGGGAATGACAATGTGCAGTAATTGTCAGAGCAAGGAACACAGATCAAATGCTCACATCCAAGTGTAATAAGTGAATTTGGGGCTTTGTGCCTAGGATTCCCCAAGCTTGTAATCGTGGACATCCACCAGGTGATGCAGGACTTTAGCACAAGAACTAAAGGCATTTGAGTTGAGTTATTATTAGGATTTGCTGCATTATGATTTAGGAACAAACTGGGATGCCATTCTTTTATTTGGGGATTATGAGAATTTAATTTATCATAGTCCAAGTAGGATTGGTATTGGAGTTCTTTTAGTTTAATTATATTATTACATTCCTGCTATATTTGGAATTTATTTTCCTATTGGTATTTTACCTAATCCTACTAGATTTAGGGTGCTACTCTTTGATGTCCTGCAAACCATCTTTAACGGTTAAAGTAGCATCAGTTGGAAGGAATAATGCGTCGATTTTTGTGGTGTGGAACTGGAGAGGAGAGCAAGTCTCATTGGGTGGGTTGGAAGAAGGTGAGTCGACCCAATGAAGAGGGGGGATTTGGGTCAGGGAACTTGATTATTAAGAATATTTCTTTCATTGGTAAATGGTTATGGCGTTTTTCACTGGAGCATGATTCTTTATGGCATAGAATTATTCGGAGCAAGTTCGGTGTTAACCATAATGCGTGGGATGCAACTGCGAGTCTTTCTACCGTATGCCAGGCCGTGGAAGTTCATTTCGAGTTGTTTTCACTTTTTTTATCCTCATGTTCGTTATGAGGATGGGATTGGAAATCGAGTCCGATTTTGGGAGGATCACTAGATATGAAATTTTCCTCTTAAGCTCACTTTTTTCCGTTTGTTTTGACTTTCCAATTTCCATAATGCGCCTATTGCTACTTTCCTTGTTAGGGAGGGGGGTCAAGTTACCTGGGATTTTCATTTTGTGAGGAATCTCAATAATAGAGAGTCCATGTCGGTTGCAGATTTACTGCTTCAACTGTCCTCTTTTCGTCCTTCGGATCTTCAATCCGACCGGCGAATTTAGTTCCTGATCGAACCGGGTCTTTTTCTGTGAAGTCCTTCACCAAAATTCTTCGTCCAGATTTACTGTTCGACTTTCCTCTTTACCATTTCATTTGAAAGTCCAAGGTCCCGTTTAAATACAAGGTCTTTGCTTGGTCAATGGTCCTTGGCCGTTTGAACACAAATGATTGGCGGCAAATGAGACAATCGAAAATGCATATCTCTCCAGATGTGTGCGTCATGTGTATGATAGCTAGCGAGTCTCACGCGCATCTGTTTATGCATGACTCGGAGTCTTTGGTGCAAGTTGTTTGGGGTACGGGGTGAGACATGCATTATACCTCGTAGCGTGGAAGAGTTCATTATGATTAGCCATGTGGGCTTTGGTCGATCGAGGGATGCTTCTTTGCTATGTATTGTGCCGTATTCAGTTTATTGTGGAATATCTTGATCGAGTGAAATTCTCGGATCTTCAAAAATCGAGAGTTATCGCTTCCATTGTTGTGGGAGAAGATTATTGTGCGGTCATCTCTATGGGCTAGGAGTTTTGGCGCTTTTCAGGGTGGTTCTTTGGGAGATTTAGCTGGAGATTGAAAAACTACTATAGTGTAATTTCATGTGTATCTGTTGTTTTTGGTGGATTTCTTGTCCACTTTTCTTTGTACATTCTTTCTCTATCAATAAAATTCTTTTTTTTATCCAAAAAAAAAAAAAGTGGTTCACCTATCCAAGCTGATGTCCAAAAAGGGATCAAACCCTCCCCTACTACCCATGCATTGTGCTGCTGCAAAAGCTTAACCAAAGGGAACACCGGTTGCCAGACAGTAGAGGCACTTCCTGAAAGGTTATACACCTGATTAGAGCAATATTTAGAGTTCACATATTTTGCCCATAGAGATTTCTTTTGGAGAACAGACGAGGCAAGCTTAGCTTGCATAGCTTCCCTTGTTTCCTGAATAGGTCATAAACCTAGGCCACCCTCACATTTAGGACTGCAAATCTTGTGCCAACTAAGCCAATGATGTCTCTTCTCCCTCTTGGTATTCCAAAGAAAAGAGGCAAAATGCTGTTCTAATCTTTTAATAAAGGACTTTGGCAGCTTAACACAAGCTAGAGTACACACTGGAATGGATGAAAGAACAGACTGAAGAAGACATAGCTTACCACTTGAGGAGAGAGTCTTTGTCTTCCATCCTAGACCCTGATTGTAACTCCCTAACAGCCCTATTGAGGTTAAAAGAGAGCACCTCCTATGCTAGGATAAACAAGAGGGGGGAGAGAGGATCCCCCTGTCTTACCCCTCTAGTAGATGGAAAGTAACCAAAGGATTTCCCATTAACCTTGATAGAGTATCAGATATTGTTGAGAGAGTTGAGGATGAGCTGGCAAACTGTGGAATCAAAGCCCATTGCTTGCATTGTTCTGTGAAGAATTTCCCACTCTAATCTGTCATAAGCCTTGGACATATCCAATTTAATAATCAAGTTGCCCCCTCTATTCTTCCTGTCAAGGTGCTGGAACTAACTCTTGGGCTAAAGCTACATTCTCTTGGATACTCCTGCCCTTAACAAAACCAGACTGCTCCTGGGAAATAAGCTTGGAAAGCATGGGAGATAACCCTGTAGCTAAGATCTTTGAGATGATTTTGCAGGAAAAGTTGCACGGACTAATAGGCCTCAAGTCTCCTAAAGAAGCTGGATGCTTGACTTTAGGAATAAGGACTATGGAGGTAGTGGTCAAACCAACTGGCAAAGAAGTCCCTTGAAAATAAGCAGTGAGAGCTTCATACACATCCTGTTTGATAGTGTTCCAATATCCCTGATAGAATTGCCCTGAAAATTCTTCTTCAAATAAAACAATTTCTTATGGAGCACAAACAGCTGATCATGTTCTCCTTGAATGGGTCTGTTCCATTGGTTACTCAGAAATCCTTGGAAGTGTTCATGATCAAGCCACATCTTCAGAAACTTGAAAGAACTTTTAGGTTTTTCAATAGCTTGAAAATGAACAAGTAAAGGAGAGTGGTCAGAAACTGTTCTAGCCAGGTGTATAACTTTGATTTGTGGCATTTGTCTGTTGTATAAGCCATTAGCACAGACTCTATCTATCCTTTCCCAAATTCTAGACAACCCATCATGTCCATTGCACCAAGTATAGATCCTACCCTCAAACCCCACATCCATGAGATCACAATTTTGCAAGCAATTAGCAAAATCATCTTTACTGCCAAGATCAAAACTGGTACCTGCCAATTTCTCCTGTGGACTGAGCATAGCATTAAAGTCTCCTCCAACTAGCCAGTTCTTAGGAAATCTTTGAGCCAAGTCTTGAAGATGATCCCATAAATGCCACCTTTCCTCTCTAGTGCATTTTGCATAAATGAAGGTAGCCAGACAGTCTATGCCTCCCTCTTGTAAAACATTCACAGAAATAGATTGAGAGGTTGCCTCTACAACTGACACATCAATGCCATTATCCCAAAACAACCAAATATGAGTATTGACAGGATTCATATGCAAACAGTTCTGAAATCTAAGCTTCTGGAAATTCTATGGATTCTGTCAGCCCCCACCTTAGGCTCCAAAATAACTAGAAGTTTGGGATGTTTTAACCCTAGATCTGGGTTAAAGTACTTATTCTGACCTGTGTTCGTTTATCCCCTCAAATCCACCCCTTGTCAGATCTGTTTTAACTTGATTTTTTTTCTTTTTTCTTTGTTTTCTGCAAACAGATCCCTGACCATTTTCTTCCTTTCTTTAATTCCCTTCCACCTTCAGTCATGTATCTTTACACGGAAAGCATAACCCTATTGTTATAGACAATGCTAGCTAACAATGCTGAAATGGCGACTATGAAAGCTTAAGTCAGACATGCTAGCTAGAATGCATACATTGCATGATATTCTGTCCCGTAGTATCAACAGACAAGAAGTTATGTTGTCTGAGTTAAGAGCTGACTATCAAAGTCTTGTTGGAGAAGAGGAAACTGCTTAAACACAAAAAGCTGCTCATAAGGATATAATTGAAGACCCCGTAAAAGATTTACTTGACTGCAAAATTGAATACAAGGAAACAGAACTAATGCAATCTGAAGTTCATGTCGGGACCAGGTATGCTTTGAAGATGTCCCTGTGTACCGGTTATGTATGTGTCCAGACAACATCTTCAAGCCAAAAGTGTGTCCACGGTTCTTACTTATATCTAATCTTTGAGAAAATTGTGCTCATGACTTGGACTCAAGCTTCAATGGATGGCTTCTTCGATTTTCATTCTTCACCATTACAAATCTCGAGGTTAAGTTTTCTTAAATGCTGGGGAGAGGCATTAGAGTTGAGTTATTATTCGGATTTGCTCTATTATTATTTAGGAACGATCTGGGATGTCATTCCAATATTTGGGGATTATTAAAATTTAATTTGTCATTGTCCAAGTAGGATTAGCATTAGAGTTCTCCTGGTTTAATTATATTATTAGAATCCTACTATATGTAGGATTTCTTTTTCTACTGGTTAATTAGCCTAGACCTATTTTCTTTTCCTATAGTGATTTCATTAACTAGCCCTTGGGGTCAAGGATTTGCTTGTCTTGATCGATGTAATCACCCATCATTAATTAAGAGTTGATAGAAAATATTTGAGTTAGGCTCTTGCCTTTGTGGCCTGTGGGCAACGGCTGATCCCTTGCGATGTTAAGTATTTCATCTCCTTCTTCTTCTCTCTTTCTCCCTCTTCTTCTATTTACTGAATTCTGTTCTCTTTCTATATGCTTCCGCCATTACAGATGTTTCCAAAGATTTCCTTGTAATCAATGGTTTTCTCCCCAATCATAGAGTTCCTCTAGAAGTGTTTTCCGAGGCTTCCTATGTATAGCCGCTTTCTGAAATTTCACCTAATCACACATGGGTGAGTCCGTACATTGCGGAACTTAACAAGTCACAACAGAGGCCATGCAGACTCGTGGAGCCAATGTTGCCGTGTGACCTCTCAAGCGTGATTGCCGAGGGTATTGGGTGGGAAGTTGGCCCACGTTAGGTGAAGGGATGCATAAAACAGCATGATGGCATAGAGATGCACATATTACTATTATTATAGTTAGTTTTACTGTTTTGTCAGCTTGGAAGAGTTATTGTTGAACTGTTGTATCTCTGAGTGTTAACTGTTCTTAGTTTCATACACCATTAGGTATGCATAATGGGATGGAATAGAAAACTAAGAACATAGTTAAAGTGACTCCCTTTTTTCTCCATTATTCTATGCTTTATTAGTATATGATGCCTTTTTAACCAACTTATATTTGTTAACTGTTCTGTGTTTTCCTCTTTAATGCAATGGCTGCGCTGTTTGGGCTTATCAGTTTTCATCAAGATGTTTACACCATCGTAGGGCAGAGGCACAAGTGATCCAACTGAAACTTTGGAAGAGCTTTATTCGCTATTGCTGATTACTGGGCACGTTTTGGCAGATGAAGGAGAGGGTGAAACGCCATTGGTATTATTTCCTTTTCAATGCTTTTTTCTACAGTATTTAGGACCTATAGTTCTTAAATTTTTTGTTTTTGTTTTTCTAAAAGAGAAGTATTACTTGAAGTCCACCAGTTGCATTAGGACCGTATAGCCATTCTAGCTTATTATCATCATTTATATTTGTAGTTGCAAAATAGTAATAAAGTTCATTTGTTTATTTATTTTGTTTTCATTTGAATCAATTTTGGTACTTGTGGGTACTTCATAAGTGGTGTAGAGGAGAATCTATACTGCAAGTTTACGTGCACAACAGCATTCAACTAATATGTTGCCAGTTGTGTCAACTAAAGTTTTACAGATCTAGCAGCATCATCCTCGGTCCATTCTGTTTATCTTGGTTTAGTAATTCACAATTTATCTTCTCCTTTCAGATGAGTCTAGAAGTCCAGACCAAATAGTAACTGCCTGCTTTGTGAACTAAAACAATCTTTCTGTGTATAAACCTATAATATGCCGGGCTTCTCTCTCTCTCTCTCTCTCTGTTTCTTTTTCTCTCTCTGTTTCTCTCTCTCTCTCTCTCTCTCTCTCTCTCTCTCTCTCTCTTTCAGCTGTCATCTTTGGCTGATTATTTCCTCTTAGTTTAGTACTTTCCTACGCTTTAATGTATTATAAGAAGCTTGCGGCGCTGCCTTTTCTTCCTCTAGAAGGTGGCAGCGAGTTGGAGAAGAGAATTTCTGGTGTAGTAATTGATGTTGAAAGGTCTGTGATAGAGGGTCGGTTTGAGTTCTTTAGGAGTTATTTAGTGGGGAATTTCAGTAAGGATGGTGGCTCGGAGTCGGGGATTGCTGCATTGGCAACAAAGACATGGACAGCAGTGGGAGTGGGTGTTAAGTTTGTCGTCTTCCAGAGTCCGTTCTTCTGTTCATTCTCCCGTCACCTAGGGAGTTGATATAATTTTTCAGAGTGAATTCAAGTATAAGGATAGTGTTCCTTGGCCTTTTGTCATTGGGAAACTTGGGTCCGGAAACTTTATGCCATTTGCAATGAGAAAAGGTAAGGTAGATTCTCATTCAAGTCACAGTTGTTACAAAGTCATTGCAATCTCTGAGGTGGATTTTTCAGAGTCGATGAAAATTGGGGAGGTTCATGGGAGCTTGTTCGTATTCAGGTTAAGAATGGGGGCACTATTCTTACGTTAGTCGATGTAGACTCGAGTAAAGCCTGTTTTTCGGTACAACTGCTTGAGGATGTTCCAGCAGTTATATACACCCATAGTTTCTGGAAATGATAGAGAGGAAAAGTGGGGAAATATTGAATCTGGTATGAGTGGTGGTGCCCAGAAAGAGGCGGTGGTGAGGAAGAATTTGGTGGGTTGTGGGCGGCATCCGACATGGGAGTGTTTGCTGGGGGCGAGGTCTCAGGAGGATTCTCACGGATTTTTAGGGATGCTACAGCTGGCAGTAAGATTTTAAGTCAAATGGAAAAGACATGATTTTAAGGAGTTTTTTAAGGAGAACAATGAGATTTGAAATGGATCAGAATTTAGAATTTGGCCTCAAGGAAAGTAGGTGACTTCAAAAGTCGAAGCAGCGGAATTGGGCTAAGAGTCTGTGTTTAGAAGATTGGGCTCAAGGCAAGCTAAAAAATTTAATTCTGGCCTAGGGAAAGATGGACCTCTAGTTAGATGCAAGATTGGGGCAGGATATGGCTATGGGTCGTGGATCCTCCATGCACCTAGACCCAAGTCACACATCGAAGTTGAATCAAAATTGGTTCTTGAGGATCGCCCCCAATTTCAAGACCGAAAAAGTCTTTCGATGTCAATTCTTCCAGATCAGACAACGGTGACCTGGAAGAGGGTCGGAGGTGCTACAGGTGGGCCTGATCTAGGCGGGAAGATCTCTGCAATGCCAGAACTGGATTTGCATCAAATCAATGGGATTAGTTAACAAGCCATTCGAGGTGGGCATGGTTCCCTAAGGACCAGATGCTGGTCGACGGAATGGAGAAGAGGAGGCAGAAAAGAGAGGGCTTAGAGGGGTATGCAACTTGATACGACGACTGATCTTGGGGCAGATATCTTGACACATGCCGGAGATAATGGTCTTAAAGATACATCGATTGCTGACAATTGTGGTATTCTTCCGGCGGAGACCAATGATAATCTTGCGAAATTTTAAAAAGGGTGGGAACAATGCTGGAAGTGAGGGGTCTCGTGCAGGAGTTTTACCGGCACGTGTGTACCATACAAGTTCCAGATTATCCTATCAAGACAGATAAAGGGGGTAAGGGGTATGAAATGGCTATTCTGCTGATTAGTAATGTTCATGATGATTGGGAACCCGAGAGGCTGTTGGAAGGTTTAGGGGCTCGTTTGGTATATCCAAGAGGAAGTCCTTTGAAGGTGGTGGTGGATTCTAGAGATGTGCAGACGTCGGGTAAATGTTTGAGTAAGGGGATGAGGATTTGAGCCGACGGTCGGATGTTAATTACGATAAGTTGGAAACGAAGGGAAGGGTACTTCACCTCGTCATTAATATGAGAGTGTTGAGTTTTAGTGTGAGGGGTTTAGAGGAGAAGCTGAAGCGTCATGAGCTCTGAGAGGTTTTGTCCCGGGCCAATGCAGAAATTGTTGTTCTCTTCTCTAGGAAGAGAAAAGGTCAATAGTAGTCTGATTAACAGCATTTAGGGCACTTAGCATAAGGATTGGGAGTACTTATGACAACTGAGGCTTCTGGTGGGATTATTATGATTTGGGATAATTGCGTAACGTCTAAGAGTGAGGTCGGACATGGTACTTTTAATTTGTCAATTAGAATGGAAGTTGGGGGTTATGGAGAGTGGTGGGTTAGTGCGTTATATGGATCTAGTAGTTATCGAGGGAGGGAAGTTTATTGGGAAGATATTCACAGCCTAGCAGGGTTGTGTGGTTCTCGCTAGTGTATTGGGGGAATTTCCAATGTCATTTGTTGTCAACATGAGAAATTGGAAGGTTCTAAATTGATTACTAGCACGCATTCTCGGAATTGTTTATTTGGGAGCGTGAGTTGAGAGATCTTCCGTTAGCCAATGTTACAATGTCATTCGTTGCCAAATGAGAAATTGGAAGGTTCAAAATTGACTACTAGCACGCATTCTTCTGAATAGTTTATTTGGGAGCATGAGTTGAGCAATCTACCGTTAGCCAATGTTACCTTCATTTGGTCTGTTGCTGGGGAGAAGAACTGTGCTACGAGGATTGATAGGTTCCTAGAGATCAATGTGCGGGAGGAGCCCATATCTCCTCCCTGGGGCAATGTTCGAATCTAACCCTTGACTTGCTGCCCATATCTCGTCCTCACAAGGTAGAGCCACAAATACCTCATTCTGCTGAGCTGTAACTGATCTAGGAACATCTCTAAACAAATCATCGTTCATTACACAATTAGATGTTGTAAACAAAGAGGCAAAGTAATCAACTGCCTTCTCACCAATGACCTTTGAATCTTGACACCACGAGCCATCCTCCAATTGAATCCGACATTGTACTTCTGCTGCTCCTTCAGAGCCGCATGAAAAAAGGAAGTGTTCCTATCCCCATCTTTCAGCCATTTGACTCTTGATTTCTGTTGTACCAACTCTGTTTCCCATCTAATAAGCTGTGCAAAATCCTGTTTGGCACTGTTCACATCATCGTTTACCACATCCGACCACTGCTGTTGCAAAGAAACTTCTAATCGCATAATGTCATCCTCCTCCTTCTCTAGTCTCCTCTGCATCTGACCAAACGTATTCCAATTCCAATTTTTGAGCGCCGCCCTTAACAGAGATAATTTCTTATGAATACGAACATGGGCCTACCATAAACTGGCCTCTGCCATTGCTGGCTCACGAAAGACTGAAAATCATTGTGATCCAACCACATCCTTTGGAATTTAAAACCCGCCTTTGGCTTTATAGTAAGGCTGAATTCTAATAATAATGGAGTATGATCACACACGCTAAATGGCAACACTTCATTTTGGCAAAGAAGTAATAGCTGATCTGTTAAAAAAAAAAAACCGTCCGGGCGCTCCAAATTCTAGCTCGACCCTCCTGATTATTACAACAGGTGAAGACACTGCCTTGGAACCCAGCATCCGATAGACCAGCCTGACTTTGAAAAATCATTAAACTCCTCCATCGCCTGCAAGTCCCAACCTACTCCTCCCAATTTCTCCAATGTGTGAGCAACAACATTGAGATCACCACAAACCAACCAAGGAGAACTGACTGACTAAATGGAATAATGCCTTATCCCCGGATGTATGTGTACTGTGTAAGGGGTACAGTGAGACTCACGAGCAGGGGCGGACCATAGTAGGGGATCGCCCCCCCGCCCAAAAAAAAAAAAAATTTCAGGGATTAGAAAGAAAAATTATCAATTTTAATTTTCATCCTTCAAAAAAAAAATTGCCCCCCCAATCCCTTTGTAAATTGAATATTTCAATGGAATCCAATAATATCCCAATAAATTCATCTCTAAAAATTAAATGAGTGTGTTACTC
>JAOTQG010134982.1:0-19882 GCA_025631175.1 Iris virginica
GAGGGGTTAAATGTTTTCTATGTATAGTTTTTTAGACTTTAAATGCTTAAATTGATATAGAAATGTAATTAAAATTTTTTAAAAATAATTTTAAAAAAATATTAAATTTTATGAATATGTCCGGGATGGAGCGGGGCGGATCCGGATCTTGGTCATTGCGGGGCGGGACGGGTCCGGGGTGGGGAGTAAGAAAGTCGGATCGGATTCGGTTATAGAGATACCCGCCCCTAACCCGCCCCTAACCCGCCCCGTTGCCGTAGGGTCGTTAAACGAACCAAGCAACTTGATAAGCTCGAGCTTGAGTAGGCTCAATGTTCGGCTCACAAGCAGGCCCACCCCGTAAAAACCAAGCGCCACACAAAGCCAGCCACCACAACACTACACAGCCAACAATATCACCCACCACACCACGAAAATCATCCAGTCCCTCCCTCCGCCCGCCCGCGCCACATCACAAACACTTGGTGGTAGTTGAAAGAGGACATGAAGGCCGCCGGCGGGGTGGCGTTCGGTAGTTCGCGCGGCGTCGTTTTCCCATCGTTACTTCTCGGCCGCCACGGAGCCACATTTCCGTGCCACTCATCTGCTTCTCCTGCATCGTCCGTGTCTGGTACAGTAACCGCTCACTCAAAGTTTCTCGTATTCGATTTCACATTCGAAGCTCGCATAATTTATTATATACGTTCGTCCATTTTCGTGTATTTTTGATACTATAAGTTCTACGAAGATTAATAATGGTATGCAAAAAGGCAACCAGGTTCTTGCTGATGGAAAAGTGTAATTCGTGGTTGAACTAAGTTCAAAATCAATTGCATTTGAAAATACCAATCTATTGGATGCCATTTCCAATATTATAGTACTTTAATATGTACAGATCCTAGGATGCTTAGATTCATGGTTAGCATGTTGATTTGAGAAAATCAAATGCTTAGATTCATGGTTAGCATGGCTAGAATTACGGTGTACAGGATGCTTTGAAATGCGGAAAATTACACTTATCTATGTACTGGTTGGGTAAAATACAACATTTCATGACTATACTCCATCCGTTGTGCTCTCTTGTAGTTATATTCTCCTGTACTTTAAATCCAAACATGTGTATATATCTGATTAATATCAAACATAAATTTGCTCATTTTAGGCCATAAAATTTGAATCACGGTAAACTAAATATATGAAAGTAATATGAATTGCAACTTCTAGTAGTTTGCAAAAGCAAGTTTACGTAAACGGTTGGTCAAATTTCAATCAAGGTGACGAGAGAAAGTCAAAGCATGAAACTTAGGAGTATGTAGGAGCTAGTAGAGTACAATGGTCGAAAATTGTAAGTACCCAATTCATCTAGATGCTTAAGCTAATAATGTGAATCATGCTTTAACACCCCCTCACATGCAAAAGTGCAAGTTACCGATATGTGCTCTTATGTAGGTCCGCTGATTCTTACATTTTATACGATGACAACAAAGAGGGATGATTCCGATTGCCAAACCTCGAGCTTTGCTAGCACGTCTAGTAACCAACTCATCTAAATGATAGAGAGTGGACGGGAGACGGGGGGGGGGGGAGTCCTACCATGTACATCATGTTTTAGCAAATATTTATGACCAAACATTGGATAAAATGACGGATATGAGAATTCTATCCTGTGGGTGCTAATTTTCTTTGTTTAAGTTATGCATCTAGCTTTCTCATTAGGGTATTCAATTGATAGGCAAGAAATATGCTTAATATTTAAGAATTGAGCTATAATCTATGAAAGAAGTCTTTCTATCACGTATGCCAGTCCTTGAAAGTTCATTTCTTGTTGTTTTCATCTCTTTTGTCCTCATGTTCGATATGAGGTTGGGAATAGAGTCCGATTTTATGAGGATCACTAGATAGAGAACTTTCCCCTCAAGTTCTCTTTTCCTTGTTTATTTTGGCTTTCTAGTTTTCGTAATGCGCCTATTGTTACTCTTCTTATTAGGGGCGGGAGGGGGGGTGTCAAGTGACTTGGAATTTTCATTTTGTGCGGAATCTGAACTACAATTGTCTTTTCGTTCTTCGGATCTTTAATCTGATCATCGAATTTGGGTTCCTAAACATACTTGGTCCTTTTTTGTGAAGTCTTTCTCTAAAGTTCTTTGTCCACATACACGGTTTGGCTTTCCTCTTTACCATTTCATTTGAAAGTTGAAGGTTTCGTTTAAATATAAAGTCTTTGCTTGGTCAGTGGTTCATAGTCGCTTAAATACTCCGAAGATGTATATCTCTCCGGATGTTTGCATCATGTGTATGGAGGCTAGTGAGTCTTACTAGCATTTGTTCATGTATTGCTCTATGGCTCGGAGTTTTTGAAGCAGGTTGTTTGGGGTATAGGGTGAGATTTGTATTATGCCTCGTGGTATGGAGGAGTTCTGCATAATTAGTCATTTGAGTTTTGCTCGTTCGAGGGATGCTTCTGTGCTGTGGAGTTGTGGTGTTTTCAGTCTGTTGTGGAATATTTGGATTGAGAGAAACTCTCGAATTTTCAGAATCCGAGAGCTACCGCTTCTATTGTGGGAGAAGATCACTGTGCAATATTCTCTTTGGGCTAGGAGTTTTGGTGCTTTTCAGGGTTTGTCTTTGGGATATTTGGCCAAAGATGTAGAATAATTTATGTGTATTTGTTGTTTTTGTTTTTTTTTGGTGGAGTACTCGTCCGCCTTTTTTGTAATTTCTTTCTCTATCAATGATATTCTTCTTTTATCTAAAAGAAAATAAAAAAATCTATGAAAGAATTGCATTTTTCTCATAATACATGTAACTATGAAAATTTTCCTTGCATTATTAAAGCATAAAAATTATATATGTATATGTATTAAATACTCTATGTACTAGTTGGTTAAAATGTTTGCTAAGTTTATTATCATTTTCTTGTTGTTAACAATTTCAAATATAATTATGGTATCAGTTGTATTCTTTAATTGTTGATAGGAAGCTCATTTTATGTACCGAAAAAATGAGATTTACATTATTGATAGAGAACATTATTTTCAGTAGCACGTCTCAAAATCATTCTTATGTTTTGTTATTTTCTTCATTAATATATTCTACAAAATGATTTGTTATATATGTCTTTCAAGCCATTTAGTTTCATTGCTCAGAAAATCTGGTCTAGAAAAGAACTCGAATAAATAGAAGTCATGTATGGGAATTGAAACTCATGAGCAAAAATCATTAAGTGTGAAAGTTTATTTACCAGTTAAGCTTAAGATATGAAAGCGATAAAAATGTACAAAAATCATATTTAGTCTCTTATTCCGCCTGTGCTGGATTAACCTATACTGACCAAAAAGGTTTCTTTCGTTTGTTTTGGTTGGCAAAAATGAAATTCCCAGGACCTGAACCCTACCGCATCAAAATCTAGGCTATGACATTCACCAATTGATCTAAAAGAAATTTATGCCAGGCAAGCCCAAAAAACTTTATACATGAAAGAATTCAATTTCTAAATGTAATTTACAAAATTTCAATTTTCATAATGCCTAGTGGAACTAAAGTTGGTTCGCCTCTGATGGATGGCTATATTTCAAAGAAGTGGTATTATCATGACAAAGTTGGTGCAATTAGTTTGGTAGTTATGTAGCTTTGAATCCTGACTGAACTTCTTATGGCAGCATGTTTGGCATGTTTTGACTTGCTAAGGTTTCCGATCTGGTGATTCTCGTCTTGATGAAATTATCGTTTTTACTTCAAGAACAGTTGGTACTTGGAGTGGCTGATATACTTGCTCATCATTTTTGTTTTTATTGTTTATTTGTTGGGTATGCAGAACATGAGTCATTTATCAAAGAGGTTGCAATAGGTCAACCTCCGGAGAACCTGAATCATCTTCTAAAAATGCTTCAGGTGAGAGGTAATGCATTGATCGGGCGTGGACTTCCCCTATCTGTTTATGTAGATATCAGTGTGGAGGTTTTTATTTTTACCAGTTCTTGTTCATCTATAAATATTTGTTCTTGCATTGATTTTTAAAACCTGATGCCAACTTGCTATGGATAGCCTAGTTTCTATTTCATTTTTAAAAATTTTTCATTTGATATGACAACCTATTGGATGATGCCTTCAAAGGAGTGTGGTGAAAAATTCTTAGTTATTACTCCCTCCGGTCCTAAATAAGACTCTTATTTGACCTGACATACAGTTTAAGAAATATCAATAGCAATACATATAAAATAGAAACAAACAAACATGTGAACAGAAACAACTTATGTGAGGGTTAAGACAAAACTTGGACCTGCTATCTCATTTTTCTCTCCCCCCAAAAAAGAGTTTTTGAAGCGGATGTTTTTCTTGAATCATCCGCAAAGGGACTAATGGACTCTTATTTGTGATGAGATCATGAGAGGGAATATTCGCTTTGAGGAGGTCAAGTCATTGCCGGTGGTGCTTTGTTCACACCTAGATTAGTATGCTACTTCCTCAATAAATCGTGTTCTTGTATGGTATGTTACTTCCCAACTTAAATGTGGTTAATGTACATTAATAACCAGAGAGCAGCAAAAAGGGCTATCATGTCAAAGCATGAAATTTTGTAATCTACTGAGGAAAATAGTCAAAATGTCTAACAAAGTGAGTTAATTCTTCAATAGAAGACTAGAGACCTTTATGTTGGTAGGTCCAATTACAATGGAAAGGGGAATAAGTTGAAATCATGCCTATTAATATCAAATGAGAAACTACTCACAGAAATCATGCTAGGATTTCTTAATGAAATCTGACCTAAAGATTTTAGAAACCTGTTCTATCCCGAGAGATCTCACTTTTGCCAATTAGGAACAGACCACTAAGCAAGCTGTAACAGTTTCTAATTTTTCTCTATATTAGCACATATTAAGAGAATAGATGTAGGATTCTGAGACTTCACAGTTTTCAAAATGACGAGCTTAAGGTAACAATATTGTAGAAGTTCTCACTTTGTTTACTCAGGAAGAGCACTTCTACATTCATACAATGACACTTACTAACAGTTGTAGAAGTTATCACTTTGTTTACTCAGGAAGTGCATGTTTTGGCAAACTTCTGAAAGAGTCTCACCAATGTTTTATTGTGATTACTCTTTGGTATCAGCCAATGCTGAGAAAGCTATTGCAGATGTGGTTTTATCCTCTGAGGAGATTCTGGATTCGAGCTAGGTGCTACTTTAGCTGAGGTTAACCATTATGGGCAATTAGTAGTGCGCTTCTTGCTCAAGCTTGTTTAGCTCGTCCCCTGATAGCTGTGAGAGGGTCACTTGCCTCGACTTGGATTTTGTGCCTTGCCATATTCTTGATTAAACTTATGATACCAATTATGGCTCATAGGATCAAACTTAAGCCGATCATATATGTTTTCTGGTTTTTACTTCTTTGGTTCAGTCTTCTCATATGTCTGTTTCGTGGGGGATCTTTCTTCTATTTTTGTTATTGTTAGTTTTATCATGATATTGGTGACCTGTATCCTCACGGAGTCATTTTTGATTGATGAAACGGTAAAATGAGGTCAATTAATTATTGTTGCCTGTCTAGTTGTGGATTTGGTGATTCTTTATGAGCCAGTTTGCCTTATTCGGACCAACTTCTTGGGAGTTCTGCTAATAGTTACAATGTGAAGTAGATGCAATACTTTCTGATTCCACTTACGATCCTCAAATTCCTTCATTTGTTTCTCACAATGTAATAGGTGAACCTCTAATTTCTCCTGCCGCCAAGAAAGGGTTGATCCCACTAGCAATTCCTCTATCCAGAAAGCCCTCAGGTTTGCATGACCTCAGTCTTCAGATGCTTGAGTATTAACATTTCTTCTTTTTTTCATTTATGATTTTCTGTTTCTAGGTCTTGTAACTGCACTGTTGCGATGGCCAACTGCTCCACCTGGGTAAAGTATCTCACGATTTGTCTACAATTATCTTAGGGAAATTATTTCTCCTTTGCTGATTTATTTCTCCCATACAGAATGGAGATGCCAGTGGTGGAGGTCCGCAAGTATGGAGTGTGGCTTTTGGCCAAGAGTGTATGTTAAGATCTTTCCCGTGGTCAATTGGTTGGCAAAACTGCCATGATGTATCATGTTTCTAAATTCATCTGCAGATGGGAGAATGTACAAGTAAATGACTAACCTCATTGCAGGTTGACCAATATATTCATAGAATGCTGGTTGAAGAGGATGCCAAAAATTCTGGGGAAAGCAATGAACTTTTTCATGCTTCAGGAGATGCTGGAGAGAAGCTATATCAGAAGGGTGACTTTTCCAAATCTCATATTCCAAGTTTGGAGGGTTATATTCTGCAGAAGGTATTGAAGGGGCATCTCCTCTGTATTTTGATGCCAGCTGGCTTGAAAGACATAATAACGGATAGTATATTCTCAGGTTGGTATGTTTCCTGACATTTTGGAACGGAAAGTGAATCAGCACTTTGAGAAGGGAGACCAAGTAAGCTTACGCATTTCCCATTTTTGGTTGTAGTTCAGTTATGTTGCAAGGTTCAAGTTATTTTTGACTAGTTTTAACTGGCCATACATATGATGTTAAGGTTTCTGCTCTGGTTACTGGAGAATTCTACACTAAGAAGGAGCATTTTCCTGGATTTGGTCGGCCTTATGTCTTTAACTCGGAGGTTCTGCTGAAGTTTGTAGAATTCTTTCCTCTCTTCCTCCATTAAATTGTCCTATGATATACGACCTGCAGTATCTTAGTGCTCTTTACAACGCATTTTGTGTGGTTTATAGGGTTGGACGTACTTTAGAAGCTAAAGATGCTGCAAGGGGAGCACTGAAATCACCATGGTGGACTTTAGGTTGTCAATATCGGGTGAGGTATCCTACCCTGGGTTTGTGCTGCTCATGTCTACTCCCTTTATATACGATGGTTAGCTTCTGGCCTTTTGATCGTAGTGATTCAATTAATTTTATCCAGGATGTTGCTAATTTAGCTGAATGGGACGATGAACAAATTGAGTTCATTAAGGAAAAAGTGTCCGAGGAGGGAAAGCAAGCTGATATACAAAAGGGAAAAGCAGCTGCTCAGGTTTCAAAACACAAGATGACTATGACATTATAAATGAATTTTTCCTGTCTGGATGGTTGTTTCTATTTGCAATCCTCTCTCTCTCTCTCTCTCTCTCTCTCTCTCTCTCTCTCTCTCTCTCTCTCTCTACTTGCAGGTTGTACTGGACGAAGCTGCATTTTTGTTGGATTTAGCATCCGTTGAAGGAACCTGGGATGACTATGTGGAACGGATTGCTGAATGTTACAAGGAGGCTGGGCTTCATGACATCGCAAAATTTATCATGTATAGCGATTAAAGAATCACCAAGAGTCCGGTGAGGTTCTATTCATGCTACTTCACCCAATTTTGTATTCCTTGTTTTCTCCAGACAACTGTTAACTGGAGCCTGAAACTAATGCATAATGTTGAGATTCAAATTTGCGGCATCATAATTGGTTCCTGTAGCATGTTATATGAGGCGTTTGAATTTCAGTGCAAGATATTGTGGCTTCTGAAAATTATATGCAATCTGTAAGAGCTCAATAATTTAAACTCGATACATTATCAATCTTACATGAATGTCATAATGAACGAGTCCTCATCTCTAATAAAGCCAACTTTTACTATTGGTATTTATTACATGCATTTTTCGGTGATTGTGAGGGAGGCCTATTCTCAAATGATGCTGTTCATCCTGACAATTGTTTTCTCCGTTTCTCTTTAATAACATTTCATTTTTCATGTCGAGAGTTTAAAACTATCTATACTGGTAACTTATTCTCACTCCTCAGCAAGCATCTTAATTTTAAAATACCTGTAATATTATAATGTGCTCACGCTTGATCATTCTATTATAAGTTCATGCATCTTGCTTACATTTTTATATACAACAGCACAAAAACCCAGGAAATCTCTCTCTCTCTCTCTAAAAAACTTCACTTGTTAGAAACCACGGCACTTATTTCCACCCAAGAAACTACAAAACAAACCATGGCACGCTCTTGCAACTACCTCCAATTCCCAAACTTTTCATCACTTTATTTCAGTTATTTAGCAGTCAACAGGAAAGGCATTTTCTTGTTATTACCTTTCCTTTGTCTCGAGAACAGCCTTTTCAACAATCCACCACTTCTCTTCTTCTCACTCGGCACTATGGACAAGAAATTAACTAGAGCTTCTTCTTCTTCTTGATGTTTAATCCCATTTAGGCTTAGAAACTTTTGCGGAGAAAAGACTGAATAAGATTTACCATCGTGAACAGATGGAGACTTCGAGGAACAAATAACCTCTTTCGTCATTGGAGATTTTGGATTACCAGTTTCAACATTGTCCTCGGCCATCATTTTGTCAAGTAGAGATGATCGCTGACTAATATTCATATGAGGAGTCAGTGTGGTGTAAACCGCACCAGTGGGAGGAGACGCAACATTGTCAGAAAGGGTTGCGTCTTTCGGTGAAGCAAATGCCCTCAACTGCTTCCCCAGGTTTAGGATGGTTTCTTGGCATTCTGCTAACTTTTCTGAAGCTGTTGTGATCTCCCAATCCTGCAAGGTGAAGTAAGAATTTTTATGCCCAAGTAAGAAACAATGCCATGGTTCATGTCATACTTATCAAACACACACACACACACACACATATAGCGATTCCCAATGGGATAGGTGATGTGTAAGGGTCGGTTCACGTATCGAACATATCTCCGTATCATAGTATCACTCATATTATCCACATCATTTATATCTTCAATATTACATCATAATATCATCCAATATCACATATTAATATTAAAAAAATTTCATCTATTATCCCTATTTCTATATATTATTATAATAATATTTTTATTTTCCAAAACATTATTTAAACATTAATTTTCACCCTTTCCTCTCACTCTCTCTCCTCTCTCTGTTTTCCCCTCGAGCTCACTGCCCACCCACTCCCTTCCCAAGTACTGTCCACATTCCCACTACTCCCACCTCCCTCCCCTCTCCTCTCTCTCTCTTCCAAGAACACACCGCCACTCCCCTCCTTTTATCCTCTTCTCCAAAATTTTCCTCTTAACTTTCACTCCCACTCCCACTCCCACTCCCACTTCATCCCATTTCCCGGCACACCCTCAATACACCGCCGCTCCCTCCTCTCTCCCGAAAAATTGCACAACGCCAATCTCCCGAAACATTTCCCCCGGCTTACGCCCAGCCTCACCCCCTCCAAAGTTTCCAAATCCAATCTGAGAATTAAAATGGTCGAGCACGACGCATTGTGCGTAAACACGATTTCAATCCTCCGATCATTAGACGGTAAACTCGATGAGAATTTCAGCTATGTATTGGCTGTATAACAGAAGTAGAGGGCAGCTATTTCGGTTAAGACCAGGACTCTATTCGGCGCTCCAACCAGGACGGAGCCGTGGTCAAAACTCTGACCCTCAAGAGGAAAGGATAGAGGGAATTCAAAGTTTAGATCGAAATTTCAAGAGGGAATTCGATGTCAAAAGTTCAGATCGAAAATTTTGAATAATGGTTGAAAGGAGAGAGTTGTTCAGTTGATAAAAAAGTGGAACTAAAGCTGCTGTTCAGGAAATTAGGGAATCACGTGATGTTGGTCAGATCGGTTCCCTAGGGGCAATTCAGTTATTTAATAATATTTTTCATATCACTCGTATCATCTCATATTCATATTGTGAACGGTACCATATCACATATATCACCATATATCGGACTCCTGATCAGACCCTAAGTAACACTTTAGGCTCTCTCGGATGCACATACAAACACCCTCTAGAAACATACTTAGTGCAACATTTAGCTCACATTCAACTTTGGGGGTAATAAGTTAATAACTGTTGCAAAGGGGAGATAATGCAAATGAATCTTTATTGCATGCAACTTAAGATGACTCCAATCACTACATTGTTTCCCTGTCATCCATTATTAGGGCACTCATGCCAAAATGCTCATGTAAGTTATCATACTTATAAATCAAACTAGCTCCCACTGTTTTCATAATGTCTATAATTAGTTAAAATCCGCTAGTAACTTGTATCATGTGCAACATTAGCTAACACAATTCATAACAATTTCTGTTGCAAGTATTGTGGTTTAAGCAACAGAGTGAAACATGCACAACTGATGGTGTGTACTGTAATTAGGTAAGACGTGAGATGCTTTCCTTTTGGATGCGATGCGAGTCAAAGATCTAGCATTACTTCCAGTGATTCCATTTCACCGTTAGCAATTTAATTTTAAGGTTGGAAAGCAATAGAAACTTAAGAGATAATGATAACTTACAGTTTGTTGTTGTCTGTCTTGTTGTTGTCTGTCTTGTTGGTCCAAATCATGCTTCTGCACATTTTTCTTTGTCGAACTGAAATAGAACCCAAAAGAATGTAAAATCCTTAGTGGTGGGTTGTATGGCCAGTGGTAGGCTCAGGGTTTTATAAAGCATGAGGTTTCTGATTCATTCCTTCCCATGCCCCATAAGGGACCCAAATAACAAAAGTAAAAGAAACGAAAAAAATCAGTGATCATATGAGCAAAGGAAGAAATTTTTACCTTTCTAGTCGGAGCTGTTGATCGAGATATGTGGCCTCTAGTTCTTCATAGCAGCTATTTTTATCCTCCAGCTCCTTCTCCAAATATACAGATTTTTGGCGAACTTCATTTAATTCAGCATTGGCCAATTTGAGCTGTTTATCAAGATCATCTTTCAGCATTTTGTCATTTTCTGTTTGTTCTTGAATCATTGCCTTCCATTGCTTTAGTGCTTCTGCCTCTACTTGCAAACTCCCCTTTGATTTTTCCACATCCTGAAGCTGAATTTTCAGCGCATTGCATATAGCAATCTCCAACTGAAGCTTCTCTTCCAACATTTTCTTCGCAGATTCCATATTTGCCAACTCATCTTGTAATCTTCTATTTTCTTCTCTCATGCTTGTCCTTAGTTCTTCCTTGTGGAAAAGACCGTTATGGACATTCCAAGCAGAGCCAATAGGCAAACCTGATAACTGTTCTTTGGGAAAGTGTAATTTATCCTCCTCTGAAGCATGATTGATGGCCCCACCTTCTAGCTCACTCTCACTGCGAGATTCATCCCAATCAAATTGCTTTTTGATTTCATCCCTCATGCTCGAAACATCTTGAAGGGAAAAGCAATGGTTCATAATCCATTCCAAGGCAGAGGTCAATTCATTGGCAAAGTTGACCACATCTGCGTTTCCATTTAGCAAACTAGTACAACTTTGAAGAAATTGCTGTAAAACAGCTCCAAGTTCAGAAATTTTCCATTGGAAAACACGAACCATGTACCCTGTAGGCGATTCTGAAGCTTTATTTGGTGTAAAACTATCATCCTTCCCTGAAAATATCTCTAAGCAACCATAATCTCGAGATGACAAAATAACACCTTCGACAAGTTCAATTATTCTCTGTAGTGATATGCTCAAATCAGAATGGAACTGCTGATTGTTCTTCTTAGCTGATGAATCGGGGGCTTCATGAGAGGGATGTGAAGCATCACATTGGCCTGATTTTTCACTGTTATCAATGTACTCGCTATGATTTACATGATTAATGCATGCCAAAGCAACTTTAATTTCCTCTAGTATGTCATCATAATTCCTTTGTGTTATTCTGGTTTGCTCCGTGATCACTTTCACAATATCATCAACCCAACCAGGAAGCCGGTGAACTAAGGTATGTTTAGAATGTAGCTCGTGGTTACCAGCAGAAATGTCCGACTCACAACCGGATACCGGAACCATCTCCATGCACGTTGATGTTGCTTCTGAGGAATATCCACCTGACCGAGTTCCCATAGGAAGACTAGAACTTTCAAGTGACTTATCCACGGACACTATTGCCAATTTTTCCATCTCAACGAAGTCGTCCATCAGACCTATATCAGAAGCTCCAACTGTTTTGCAGGACGGTGTCCAAGACCCTGCCACACTGACCTTTTCATCACTACCCATTTCAGATGATGCAGCTAGAGAAAGAAAATGTGCTGCTTCTATAGCTGTCTGATCTTTGGATGATTCCTCAAGCTGTACCTCAACTTGTGATAGCTTGGAAGCTGTTTGGTACATCACACTGGAAAGTTGAAGCTCACTATTTTTCTTTAAAAGGATTTCTTTAAGACTCCTGTTCTCTTCTTCCATGACACATAATTGCTCTGTCAGAAAGTTGATCCGTTTACTGGGAATATCAGGAGTATGATCTAGAACAAAATCCATTGATGCAGTTGGAAAAGGATTTGTCCTTCTTCTCCCTGTTTCTGCAGAATCCCTACCTAGTATTTCGACCTCATTCTTCATTTTAGCCAAGGCAGCAGGACCTGGTAACCGCTTTCGTACAAGCATGCGTAGTCTCTGACATTCTGAGTCTAATTTTGCAATTTTCTTTACACTCTCCAGGTGCTGCTTGTGTGCCACTTCAGCTGTCCGTCTATTAAATTCTCTTTCTTCATTCCTTATCTCAAGCTCTTTCTCCAGCACTCGGACCTCGTACTTCAAAGAAACATTCTCCTTTTCTGTATATTCGAGCCTACTCATTACAGAACTAAAATTTGAATCAGCCCGAGCATTGTGTTCTTTTAAATCATCAATTATCTTTTCCTTTGCCAAGAGAGCCCTACTTAGTTGATTATTCTCCGAACCCAATTTACCAAGCCTTTTACTGGTTTCAGCTAGCTTCTCCTCGAATATAGTTCTAGCATCTTCAAATTCTCTCGACGTCTTCATTACAGCATCATGGATCCTTTTCTCCTGCTCTTCACGAACAAAGCGTAGCTGCTGCATACATTCCTTTAGTGCTGCATCCAAACAAAGTATTCTCTCTTCACCAGCAACTCTCTGCTGTACGGCTTTCTCTAGTTCTTGCTTCAATGTGATAGTATCTGCTTCTGCCTTCTCCCAACCTACATAACAGAGATGCTTAAGTTTTCAGCAACGCAGAGCACTCCAAAGCATAAAGCTATTTTGTTTTATTTTAATTTAATTATTGCCTCATCGGAAGAGACAGACCACAAACTCATGCAATATAGAAAATGGGATCTCCTCATAACTCAACCAAATTATATATGAATTGTAATCACCTGCAATGGCTTCCCGGGCAATATTGGTTTGCTTCTTTGCAATATCATCTTTAGCTTTACTCTCGGCGAGGGCAGATGAAAGCTTCTCATTCGAAATTTTCAATTCCCTCTCCAATTCTGCTTTATCAGCTAGTAGTGTCTGCACCTAAAACAATGCAATGCCTCAGCACACAGAATTGCTCTAAAGTGACTACATAAATCATTTACCAGTTTTAGTGCAAAAGCTGTGAAACTTGTGTCATTGAAGCTCTACCTGCCTTCCCGTCCACTGTCGTAGTATAGGGTAGCAGCTTATTACCTACTTACGCTTGTTGGTTGCTCCATTAATGTGAAAGAAACATTTTGTTGTATCCATGGAGTGGTTAAACGGAGGCATCAACATAGTTTAATTGGGCAAATGAACCTTTGGCTTTTATGCCCAACAACTCAAAACCTTAGGTGGTGGAATTCTTCTTTCAAACATCACTTGTCACTTTTTCTTTCTGTAGCAAATTAATGTTAACCAACCCGCGTTAAATTTTTTAAAAACTTAACGACTTAAATGTAGATCCAAAATCCGCTGTAACGGGACACTTATGAATGCAAGAACCCCAGACTTTTGAATTATTATTTGATCATGAAAGTACAAAAGAAAGTGATAGAAAGAGTTTTGATACATCATTAATGATTGCAGAATGCAACCACAGTTCCACGTTGTAATACTGCAACTGAAAGACGAGTATTGAAGGAGATCCTACAACTGCACTTTGTTTTACTTGAATTGGTAAAGGGACCTCTTCATAGAAAACATATTCACAGACACATGAATCATTGGATTGCTGAACCAACAAAGCTCCTACAACTTCTCATGACTGAACATTAATGAGGAACCATTTTTTTTAAGTGGTGGTCAAGAATGTACTACGTTTAATTACAGGAGCTCTGTTGGCTGGTTATATTTCTAGAAGTGCTACTGGCTTAAGAGATTATATTTCTAGAAACTCCACATCAGAAAAGGAAACTTATGGATGCATAATTATTTATTTAAGACAAAAACCGATTGTAAGGACATCCACAGGCACTAGATAAATATTACTGTGATATTACATAATCAAGAAAGATGAATTGAAGATGAAATAAAGAAAGAAGGCATGCATGCCACAACAGCATGATTTGTTTACCTCATCTTCATTCCCCTGGTTTATCTTGTCCGCTGAAACCATGGTCTTCTCTGTGGATCTTTTCTTCCAAAGCCATGTTTTGTGTTCCATTCTTCAGAAATTCCCAGCAGTAAAGAGAGTAAAGAACTTAAACACAATGAATCTGGCATACAAAATAGAGGAAAGAGACACTACATCAACTTCAGTTAACAAGAACAGTAGTATATAAAAAATGGAAGAACCATTGCGCAATGAGCTTTCACGAAGATAAAAGAGAACCACATCGGATAATCAACAATGCTACATTATTAGGTTTCAAGCTGAATACAGATGGTTCAGCTGGGGGTATTGATATAGCATCGAATAAAGACTGCTATGCAACCCAATTTGATCAAAACAGACTGTTTTTATCATGTGTAGAGTGTGATTCGATGGTCTAGTTGATAGCATTTAAAGAAATGTTCAAGCTTCTTGGTTCATCAGATCTTTGGTGTAAAAAAGTAGAAACTTCAGAATATCCCTATCTATCATGTTTATAGAGAAGGGAATAAAGTAGCTGACATTCTTTCTAAGATTGGCCATGACTCAAATCAGGTCGGGGTCATCATTTCCCCAACCTATTACTCAATGTATTAGAGAGGATAGTCTAGATCTTAGCATACAGGCCTCCTTAGTTGTATTCTGTTAGGGTCGGGCCTCTTGCATTGTCTTTAAAGAAAGTTTGTCCCCTCTTTGTACTCTTTCTATCATTTAATTATTTTTTCTTAAAAACAAACAACAATGCCACATTCAAATTTCTGTGTGAACTTAGACTACTTAGTGAACTAGTCCCACCAATGAGAATATCATATAGACATTTTAAGTTGAAGTGGGATCATAAAGCCTACTTGCTCTGCCTGTCTAGTTGCATCTGCTTTATCTTTCCTTACAGCACACTTGGAAATATGAGCTTGAGCCATTAACTTCCTCTCAGTGCATTCTTGATTATACATCTATAACCAGTCATCTTATTCATGTAACCCACCAAACCTTCTTGTTCCTCATGAATCTAGTGTGGCTGGCAGATGAAAATAGTTCGAGCATGGGAATGCTGTTCCTTCACATGGTCGATATAGTGATTTAGGAAGCTTCAGAAATAGGAGACTGTGAATCACTGATGCATTATCATTTAAAAAAAATTTAAAGTATAACTTTAGAGACGATTTGGCACATAGATGAGAAAGAGTAGACTATGCAAGAGCCTAACCTTGCTATTGGTCATGACTCATACCCAGAGGCAGCCTTGGAACTAATTGCTCTGTTCAAACACCACCTAAGCTTTAACATCTGTGCTTGGCAGTGGTCTTCAGGATTCAGGCCTAATAACAATTTAGTTATGTGAGAAATTAAAATGTCAACTGATCTAACTTTATGCATTCTAATCTTGACCTACTTAGTCAGCTGGTTTGAAGATATACTTGGTCGAGTGGATATTATTATGAAAAGCTACTTCAATATCCAAGGCCTTGTGAACTTTGGGGGTTCCAATGAGCTCCGTTTTTCATTGAAGAAGAGATCGTTCAATACAGATGACATGAAGGATGCATTTTACAGCACATGGCTCGTCAACTTTTTGGAGTAGTGACTAGGATCAATCTCATAGATTGAGTTTGTAAATCTTGTAGACAAAAAAGATGAATACATTTCATTCACGTTAAATAATCTGCTCGCTGTAGTCACTTGAACACTAATTTTATGTCACTGACAACTTCTACATTACATACCATGCGGATGCGGCCTTGGATTATGCAACTGAAGATTACGAAGTCATGAAGTCCCAATAATCAGAAAACCTTATAAACTTCAACATCAGATATTAACATCACTCATCAAAGAAGCAAACTTTGCCAAGTAAAGAACTTAAAGAAGCATATGTGGTGCATACAAGGAAGACCAAAATCGAGCATGGAGTTGTAGCCTTAAGTACTCTATCTACACACGAAAATACTTGTAGTAACAACAGTCAGAATAAACAAATATGTCGTTTGATGGATTTGAATGAATTCAGGTAACATCAGAGCTACTAATAAAGTTTGCTTTGCAATATTCTCAACTAAAACAAATAATTCAGGATAAAACAAAAACTACAAACATATAAAAGACTAACCGTGCTGTAACAGTACCAAGTAATAGAACACCATATCAAAAACAACAACAACAACAACAAAAAAAATAGGGAAAAAATTCAAAAAAACGAAGGAATCACCAAACTTTGTATCAGTACACTTAATTTACAAAATATTCTCAGTGAAGCAATGTAAGGAAGTAAATTAGCGGAGACTATATCCAAAAATAAAAATAATAAAATAGGATACTCCTTCCATCTCAAAAATATCTTCTCACCTTCATCTTTTATTAGCCTCAAAAAATTCTCCCCATTTCTAAAAATGGTACACAATTTTGCATAATTTTAAAATGGTGCAAGCATATAAAGCTACGTACTAGTACTACTCCCAATTCCAATTTTTTTATCTCGTACTATGCGAACTAGAAGGGCGAAAACTCCATTCAGTGCTACCGATCAGCAGTATGGTCTCCCAAGCCAAAAATGGAAAAAAAAAAAAAAAACAATTGAAACTGAACTGGCCAATTTGTAAAGAAAAACAAAATTAGCACTAGCAAATGAATCAGTCAAATGGAAAATGAGAAAATTACAGTAGAACTACAACACTATTGTGATAATTTTGAAGAGAGCTGGTTTCGATCTTACCAACAATGGCAGCATCCTCCGCTGCAAATGCAGCCAAGTCAAGCACGCTTCCCACCTCTCAGCTGCCTTTTTTGCTTCCCAACGAAAATGTGTATATATATATATATATATAGAGAGAGAGAGAGAGAGAGAGAGAGAGGAGAGAGAGAAATGAGGAGTATTATGGAGCAGTGTACTGTGGAGTACAGAGAATGGGGTGGGGTGGGGGAATGGGGATAGTGGATTGGATCTTGAAGTACAAATAAGCGGGTCGGGTTGGCGGGGATCGGAGTTAAGTGGTGGGTTGCTTAGCTTTGATCCAACGGTCTGTGGAAGAGAGGGAGGGCCGTCGGCTCAAAGCACTAGTGCTACTATGATTCATGTGTCGCTGCTGTCTCCATCCAGTAACCGTCGGTTTTGATGACGTTGACTTCTTCCTCTTGCTTTTTCGTGTCCTTTTTCTGTCATTTTCCTTTTTTTTTTTTTAACACTAACAAATAACAATATACCTACTCAAAATTAAAAGTAAATTTTCATTTTGAGTTAACAAGTTATTTGAACTTAAATAATTATTTATCAGTGCATTTTTCAGTTAATTCAATCGACTAGTAAAGTTTCAAAATTAATTAGTTTTAGACGATTTAAACTTAAATAATTATTTATTAATGTATTTTCAATTTATTGGATCGACTGTTGTAAAGTGTAAAAATTAATTAGTTTGAGACGATTGAACTTAAATAATTATTTATCGACCGTCGTAATGTCTAAAAAAATTAGTTTGAGACGATTTGATCTCATGTAAAAAAGCATAGAGGGGACTTTGAAGGTGACACAAATTAAGGGGTCTACTGTAATTTTTTTAAAACAAAAAGAAAATTATATTTGTTTTATTTCTGATCAATTAAATTGAGTTCTTACCGATACATTTTATTATATTTTCAAATCTAAAGTTTTAATTACCAAAATATGCATAGCAAATAATTAATATTATTTTTATGATATTATAAACATTTAATTAAAATTGAATTAAATTGGTAAAAAGATTAAACAAAAAAATCCTTTTAAAATAGAGTAAAGGTATTCGATCATCAAGAGTCTGAGTTTTCTATTTCAAATGATGTATTATTTTATATCTCATTTAAAAAAAATAATCTATTTAAAAAAATAAAAATTGAAAAGTTTAATTTTATTTAATTTAAAATACTTATCATATTAAAAAAACTATATAATAAAAATATAATACGATTTGAGACAGAAAATGCCCAATCAAATATTTGATACACATAAATTGGGATCACAGAAGCAGTGCCAATTACTACATTTGTGGTGGACCACCCCTAATATAGGTGTGACTACGATTCTGATGCGTTTTAAAGACGAGACTTCCATTTTTGGACGTGGTTGGATGGGTGGGTGGGTTGTGGATTTTTGATCTATAGCTTTCCAATTAAAGGTTGAGCTGTCAAGTCTAAATCTATTCTTCCTTTTTCATTAATTAAGGGTCACAAAAGTTTAATTAGCCCTTTAATCTTTGCGTGCTGCATAATTTAATCATAATTCTCTTGTTTTACTCTCTGCGCATCATTCTAAGCTTTACTTTTATTAGTAGTATGATACAAAAATGATCATTATTCTCAACTTTGTCATAATCACTTTATGTCTTTATATATACAAATGCAATTGGGAGTAAGTGGTGCGACTTGTACTTTCTTTATTCGGTCCCAAGTTCGATCGTGTGTAGTATTATAATCTCTCTTCGTTTTAAAATATTTTTATTTATTTATTCATTTCCGTTAATATAATAGATTAAACTCATTACAATATGTTCAATTTTTTTTATTTGAAAATTTGGTATCTATAATATAAGTTAAAGTTTTTTATGTGCCTCAATAAATAATATTTTTTGATGTGATGCAATAAATAGTAAAAAAAAATAATAATCTCAATCATTTAATTTTTTAAATCTAATGATGAAATTTAATGTTGTGATATTATGTGTTGTCGGTGAAAGAGAAAGTGTGAAGTGTGTACATGGTGAGAAAGAATGTGTGAACTGTGGTGTACGATTATGTGTTGTGAATAGATGCGAGAGAAGATGTGTGTGTATATTTAAAATAATTTTAATTAACTAATTTTATATTATTAAAATTAATAGAATATATTCTAATCTTACTAGGAATTCAATTATAATCCTAATAGAAATATTTCATAGGCCCTAATTCCAATTGTATTTCTTATATATGTATATATGCATATATTTCCTCTCATATACTACTAAACATTATAAATTTAATATGATTAATCAATATTTTTCATGGTAATTAGGCACAACATTTTTTAAAAACTTTTTTTTTCTCGTCGTCTGATCATACGATCATACTCTATTTTTCTTCTAGACACTATCCCTAGCCACCGTTGCTAGTCTACTCTAATTTTTTTTTTCTCAAGAGAACAATCTCATCCATATCTAATTTTACAAGACAAAATATCCATCCATTAAATTTTCCATTGAAAATCCTAAAAATATTTTTATTTTTGATGTTCGCAAACAAACTCCTCTACTATCTCTTTCTCTCTCTCTCTCTCCCTCCCCCCCTTCTCTCTCTCTCTCTCTCTCTCTCTCTCTCTCTCTCTCTCTCTTATTTAAACCTTGAATTTACTCTTCTGTCTTGTATAGACAGATCATTAAAGTATCTAAAATCAACACCCCGAGTTTCACGTTCGTAGATTATTTTCTTTTATTTACTTGTTAATTTTTTTTCATCAATTATTCTACTCACTTTAGTCCAATTCTCCCTCTCTATAATCTTTTTCATATATTTTTTTTGAATTGAATATTTTGCAGGTAATCTATCTTATAAATGAAGGGTGTGGGACCCCTTCAAATGAATAGTAACTCATTCCCAATCATTACTCAATCATCTTCCTCTACTTTCATCAT
>JAOTQG010135093.1:0-19876 GCA_025631175.1 Iris virginica
ACACAAGTTTTCTCTCTCTACCTATTATTTTTACGTACCCCTATATCACCTTTATATCCTATCAAATATCACATCAAATTACAACTATCACTCTTTCTCTCTCCATCACTATCATGTAATTTTTTAAAATTTGAAAAGGTAAAATTATAAAATTCTTACAAAACCAAAATCAATATAAAACAAACACAAAATACAAACAAAAACAAAACATATTTAAAAACTCAGGTACAAACGCACCCACGTTACTTTACTACTGTTGTTTAGCTGCACCTGCAATTCACACACTAACACCAAAAGTGACGGTGTGTTGGATGAGATCTTAACCGGAGAAAGATGGCGAGAGCGGGGGGAATAACGAACGCCGTGAACGTAGGGATAGCGGTGCAGTCAGACTGGGAGAACCGCGAATTCATTTCTCACATCTCCCTCAACGTCCGTCGCCTCTTTGACTTCCTCGTCCAATTCGGTACGTTTATTCCCTCCCCATTTATATATATTTTTTGGTCTCAATTACTCTTCATCCTTCCAATTTTATTCCCTAAAATTGGTATGATCTTGTATGACTCTGTCCATAATGGTAGGAAATCGGTTATCAAATTCCGAATCAAAATACTTAACCTTCCAGGGACAGGTTTGAGAAGGAAATGACGTTCTTTTCTCCCCTAAGTGTGATTCTTTAGAGACATTGATGTGGTTGAGGTGCATTAGCAGTGATTCTTTGCTCACTTTTAGAGCATATAAGATGTATAATGGTTTGGATTAGTTGGCATTGGGAAAATACAAGCCTTGCATCAAAATACTTAGGTTTCAAACAGTGATCCATCTCTTCAATAGAGTTATTGGTGTGAGGGAATGTCCTCACCTGTTTTGGAGGATCTCTTACTGTGGTAAATTTCATTCAAGAATCTCATCTGAAGATGTCTTAACTTTTTAAGTTATTTGTCTACTCTTCGACTAGAAGAGGTTCTGTTTCTAGTGTTTCTGTGATCAGAAGACTCATCTCTCATCTTTTTCCCATCAACGGTGTTCAATGAGTTTTTCTATGGATTCTTGAAAATCCCACTCACCTTTGGCGATAGTACACTAGAGGATAGGACAAGTTAGCATCCTGTACAAACATGTGCATCATATCTGAAGTATATTACCCCAAGTCTTCTTGGTTCAAATGGACCATTGTGATGAGTGATGAAGTGCCATAGGAAAAAAATTGACTGTAATCCTGGCAATCTCTTTGGGATAACTTATTGGAGCTTCTTGTTCTGATCCTTTAAAGGATGAGTGGCTGAAGGGAACATACCAGAGTTACCTTGCTCTTACACATCTGTACTCTTGTAGTTGGAGCGTGAAAGCTCAAAGTTTAAGTGAAACTTTTTATCTACTGGAAGTCATCGGAAGTCCATTCAACTTCTTAGCACCTGGGCCCTAATCTTCTCCTTGACCTCAGTCCTTTAGTATAGGCATTATCGTATGACATGATTAATCATAAATGGACATGTTTAATAAAGCTCTAGCTGACCACAGCTATGTCAAATGAGGTGTCTATCATAAGGAATTGGGGCTTTTTAAGCAGCACTCTATTTCTGACGTTAAAAAGCTTATAAAAACTGAAGAAAAGTGGATAAATACCTACATTTATGGATTTATTTAAGAGAAAATGCTGTAGGGATGAACCAATTAATTGTGGACTGTGGACTATGAGTTTTGATACTCTTCTGAAAACAAGATTGTTTATAACCAACCTTAATGCATTTGAATGATTTACTATCAAGATCTCCTCATTTTCAATTTTCATCCTGTAACCACCGAATGATCCACAAGAAAGGTAGCAGGATTCGAACCTATAGCTGGCCCACCCCTGACCTGCTGGGTTGGGTGGCTGGGTTCCATTGGACCTTCAAACTTTTGGTTAACCACTGCCCTACTGTTCTTTTTATTTTTCATATACATATTATAAAAATAATCATTTTTACAAACGTAGTTCAGGAAGCTTGTTCATCTTCCAATTTTTCTCTGCTTGTTGTTTTCTATAAGATGTCATATTCTGGAAGTATTTGAATTTCACTATTTAACCTACGGCATATCATCTTGTCTTTCAGAGGCCACGACAAAGAGCAAATTGGCATCCTTGAATGAAAAACTTGATACCTTGGAGCGTCGTCTAGAAATGCTTGAAGTCCAAGTGCGTACTGCTACAGCCAATCCAAATTTATTCACTACCTGATTTTTCCAGTTTCTGACATTGTAGAGAAAAAAGCCTTATTTGTAAGCACCCTCATCCAGATTGTGAACAGATTGCCTCATTTTCCGAATCCAGTTTGATATGTTGTTTTTTGTTATCTCTGTTGTATACTTTGTTTTAATTGAAGTCGATGTTAATATGTAGCTGATATGATGGAAAATTAATATGTGTTGACTGTTGAGTTATCTGGTCTTCATTCAAAGTTTTAGTAAATGGTCGTGCGCTTGTCATATGATCACCAATCAAAATTCATCGGTGCTAGTTGATGCTAAAAAACTAACAGACTTATAGTGTTCAACTTAGTAGCCTCCTGCAACCTTTTAGACTGGATGTGTTTGCCTGATTTTGGGCCATGTCCTCTTTGAACATCTATGTCAGAATTCTATCACTTGTTTTTGGCACTTCATTACAAATTTTGAAACGACAGCTTTCATGTTGTACTCTATTGAGCTGGTTACTAGTTCATGTAAGAACAATAGGGAGACCATAGCTCTGCTCTTTACTCATTATCCTGCAACCATCTCTGACCATCCAGGAAGGAATGGAATTGAAGATGGTGCCTCTCCTCGATTTTTGGCATTCTACTCTTTTTGTGCGGCCCACCCCCTTATTTTTAAACCGTTATAGTTCTTTTGTGCTGTCAAAGACTCCAATGTTTCTGTTCCTAATGGAGTGTGACTAGCCTTGTTTATCTGAATGGTCAAAAAAGATATATGGTATATTGATTCCGTGTAGTATGTAAACTGAGGTTTGTTTGTTTGAGCTTTCGTTGAAAAAAGGTTTGAAATTTAATGAACAGTCCTTTCTGTATCTGTAGGAATGTCGTAGCAAATTAGTGGACTTCTGAAAAAATTGAATTGGTGCAAGTTGCGTAGCAGTACAAAGAGAACTGATGAATCGGCCTTATTTTTCTTTTATCATTTATCATGCAATGCAACGAATGTGATTATCTCTTGCAAATGATAACAACTCTCCAACCATATAATTATCTTGGTTGTGGAAGAGTGGGCTGCAAATGCAAAGGAGAAGGTTCTATTGGAGTTGTAGTGGGTGCAATAACAATTGGCCTCTCGACGGAGAAACGAGTCGATCCTCCAAAGCTGTCTATGGATCTCATGTATTCGGATGCATTGTTCTCAATGATCAAGGCATCCTCTAGCTCCCGGACAATGTCGACCATACATGGTCTATAGGCGGAGTAGGGTTCAGTACATGCGAGTGCTACTTCAACCACTCTCCACATTGCTTCTGCATGGTACCCACCCTTGATGCTGGGATCCACTATTTCGTCCATCCTGGAGTTCCTTATGTATGGTTTTGCCTGCATGGAAGACAACACAGCTTCCTAAGTTAGATAGTGAGAACATATTTGACGGTTGGGACCGAAAAATTCCCCCAAATAGCCATATCATGTATAGCTGGCATCCCCACATTGGGTTGGTTCCCATAGATTGCATGATGTGGCATTTTAAGTGAATGTGATTGGTTGGACCCACCATATGGTCGTCATAGACTAACATATATTTTCTCACAGAAAGTAAGGATCAAAGTGAAATAAAGTAGCTGAAATAAACAATCTGTACTCTATGTCTCTTACTGTTACTGTAAAATAAGACATTCATATCCTATGAAAGATCAAAGATGCAAGTAAATTGCTTATTCTGGTTAGTATCATAATTATATACAAAACTCAAGTGTTTTACCGATGCTGAATAACACTATTTATATGCCTTTGGGAATTTGATAGAAGATATATGCATTTATATAGGATGATAATATTATATTTCACGGATTCCCTTTTTCAAGATTTAACAGATGTTAATTGTTTTTCTTTAAATTTCATTGTAGTTAGATGGGTTTTGAGTAAAGTCACCCCTGTTCCTCAAAACCTGTGTTCTGATGATTGGAACGTCATTGTCCTGCTGTAACTGTTTATCATATATCAAATAAATGTGTAAACTCTTGAAATATGAAATAGACAAACTTTTTTTATTTCTCTCATATTTTCTTAGAAAGAAGTAGATAGATCATAAATTAGTTAGTGTCAGGAAAATCTTAAATGTGAGGGAGATTCATGGTGCCAAAATCTTTGGCACTGGCAGGAGGGAGATGTGTACATTCAGGACTGTTAATAGTAGAACAAGAAGTAGGAAATTCACCATACCCATTCAACCAAGCTCCACTCGTTTCGTGGCCTGTGTATGCTGAGCGGCTCTCGGCCACTTACTATTTCAAGTAGCACGACTCCAAAGCTGAAAACATCACTTTTGGCAGACAAATGCTGAGTTGAATAATACCTGAAAACATGAAGATTACTATGTGATGAAGCTTGAGCGTCCGAGTGGAGCTAAGTAAATAAACATTGTCATATTAAAAGGTGAAATTAGTCCACAGCATGATGTCACCCTTGCAAAAACGCACTTACTCTGGATCTAAGTATCCAGCTGTCCCTCTTACTTCTAGAGACGCACCACTGTCACCTTCCTGAGGAGCATATTTCGAAAACCCGAAGTCTGCCACCTTGGCACACATGCTATGGTCTAGGAGGATGTTACTAGATTTTACATCCCGGTGTATCACAGAGCGCCCAGAAAATGTGTGAAGATATGTCAAACCTGAACAAGTGAATTGTGATTCAGAGATAGTTGTATCAATGCAATTCCAGGAACACAAATGATATCAAGGTTTGGTTGATTTTCAGAATAAATAATTAGCAGCAGGTAGAGGGTCAAATTATAGACTATGTTAGTAAAAGCATTAGCTAGTATTCACTTGCCATGGTATATCAGGATTTGGTAAATTTGGAAGTTCTCTCAAACCTCTATAATCGGTTCAGTCTGATGCGTGTAATCATTACCACCCAAATGCCATGTTATGTAGCACAGTTTCCCCTTTCCATTCTCACAGACCAATCTTCTGATAAGATCCCTCAACTAGTATGTGAACCGGCCAACAATCAGTTTTGCGAACGTCCCTCACTACTGCTATCTGATCAAGGTGGTGGTTTATACTCTCAGAAACCTGGCCTTTGAGATGGTATCTTTGACATGTATTATGCAGTCCTAGCATATATATGTCAATGTGATGTACAATCTGGACCGGCTTTGTGGCTGGTCTGCTATAGCATCATTACGGGTTGGACATTGTGCAATATGTGAAACTGAATCATTATGAATTGATTTCATAATTTCTCTCATTTGCTTTTTACTCTAATTCATTTTGACAAAAGCTCTGCTTTTACTTTCTAGATTTGCATACATTGGTTAATGTACATGATATCGCTATATGTATTTGTATGTGTTTTATAGATCATTTTATATTTATTTCTACTGAAACTTGCTGGTTTCACTCTGTTATTTGATGCTGCTGCCTAAGATGATCTCTCACGATTGGACAGTTTCTGGGATTTGTGTCTGCTAAATTTATTGGGCAGTTTCGAATGTTACTGTTATATGAAGTATTAATTTCAAAGTGAAATATCTGTTTGTAGATATATTTTTTATTCTTCGTTGGGCTGTTGTGCAGTGATTAGGTTATCAACCCTGACATTAGTATTTTGGTCTGGAAGCAGTTACTTTGTGCCATGTATGCTGAAAAACATACCTCTTTCCAGCATTATGCATAAGAATGACCAACATTGAGTTCTGACCTTTTGAAATTATAATAACTCTTACGAGGAATAGAACACAACAGATTCCAAAATGATTGAGACCCTCTTTTACTTGCCTCGAGCAGCTCCTAAAGCTATGGAAAGTCTTGTTGGCCAGTCAAGAGCTCTACGTTTGGATGCGTCACCTGTTAAATAACGATATGGTTTAGTAATCAGGATCTATTTATGAAAGCAAGCTGAAAGAACTGCACATTTAGATAAGTACCATAGAGCCGATCTTGTAGGGAGCCGTTGGACATAAAAGGATAAACAAGAATTTGTTGGTCATTGTCGCAACAATAGCCAAGAAGTGGAACCAGATTCTCATGCTGAATGGCTGATAGAAGGGTCAACTGTAGACAACAACATTTATGAACAATCATCAGTTGACATGCTACGGTAAAGGGCGGATTAAAGAAAAATTTCATAACTTAAATCCAATTGTGGAAACTAAGATGATTAGAATTTGTAACGCTAAAGCAATGCTGATTTTTTCCCGAAATCGTGTATATTTCGTTGAAGGGTTTGAGCAGGTATCTGTGGTATTTGTCATAAATAGCTGCAATAGGAATTGTTTTGGTGAATTAATATAAGATGCTTTGCGAATAGTGACATGCTCAAAAGCAGTAGAAGCATAAAAAAAGGACATTCAGATTTTTCAGATTGACGAAAATATATAAGATGGTGATATAGTAAATGATTGCGTGTTGCTCCCATTGCTGAATATAAGATGCTGACTAGGAGAAATCCAAGTTATTAATCATGCATATAGTCAACAAATATATTTTGTTGGAACCTGAGAATTCCATTAAGGACACTCAAAATGTATCTACCACATAATTGATGGTCCACCGTCAAGTTGATTCATGGAAGTTTGATTATCTGTAAGAGATGTAGGTTTAGAATTATTATATAGAGATATATCACATGACCTCATTATCAAATTCGCGTGTTCCTTGTGTTGAATTGGCCGACCGCACCTTAACAGCCACTTCCTGTCCATCTGGTAGAGTGCCACGGTAAACAGATCCGAAACCCCCTTCACCTATCAAAGTCTTATACTGCTGTATGGCACTCTCTATTTGCTGAAGAGTGAAACTACGTATAGATATAGACTTCAAGGTGATTTCATCCATGCTACTGGGTATCGAGTAGACTGCATCTGCATGTTAACAAGGCTCCTTGAGAAACCAAAGTTCCTTAATAAAACAAAGCAGAAATTGGCTGTCACAAAAATCACCTTTCTGCTGTTAATGAACAGCAACTCTAACTAAACTAGGATTTAATTTATAGTTAGTCAAGACTAGTATGATGATTCACGAGGTCCTCCGTGAAATGAACATAAAGTAGAAGATTGAATAACTGCTGAGTTTTCAAAGGCGGAAGTGTATAAAATTTCAGAAAATAGAAGAGAAGACGAGGGAGAAATAGAAACACACAATTGGCTAAAATCTCAACTCAAATATATTATCTACTATGAACAAGTCTTAAGCATTTCAACTCTATTTATAGGCCTAAACTGTTCTCCTAATAATACTAGGACTAAGACATAATTAAACTAGTACGATGCAGAATAGGAAAACAACTAGTCATTATAATATAACGCGAAATAGGAAACAACTAGTTACTAAATAACACGACTTTCCTAATTCTTAAAGGAACTAAATAATAATAATAATAATAATAATAATAATAATAACAATAATAATAATAATAATAATAACAATAATAATAATAATAATAATAATAATAATAATTTAAACAAGGACACTTAATGGACCAAAAGGCCTTGGGCTTCAGCTTAGTGAATACTTGTCCTGCATCAGTTTTGGTCTTTTCTACTGATGAGAGCTTTTGTCATCATCATTTCATTTCAAGAGTCATTACTCATTAATAAGCTTCTGTCAGTTCTCATTTCCTTTTTTGTGTATTCATTCGCACCTATTAGTTGGACACTTGGCGGAAGTAGTTCTAACTTAGTTGTACAGAGTAGAATAGATTTGTTATCTAAAGGTTGTCTATTATAGTATTATGTATCTCAAAAGTTTGGAGTACGGAAACTAATAAGATTGGTAATTTCAATATATGAAGAATCATATGTAGGAGGTCCTAATACTCACTCTTTGTCATTGATCGGCCTTTTGCATTGAGTTCCCCCTTCAGCATCGACTTTCGCTTGAAAAAGCAAATTAAGAAAGTAACTGCAACGATAACTAAGAGGAGTCCACCAGCGATTGTGCCTGCAATAACTGCTCTTGATGAATGGGATGATGCTTGACCATCACACAATCCATAGCTGAAACAGAAACATTTAAAGATACTTATTTGACAGTATCTCTGTATTTCTGTGTATAAAATGTAATGTACGTTCATACAGATACATATATACATTGGGCGTGTATCCCACAGGGTAATTAAGTTGTTATATTTCAGGCTTAAGTTTCTTACTCTGTAGCAATTCTTGATAGGTTATGGCTTCCAGGAAGCTTTTTGCTGAAGTTATTGCAGCCATAATATCTAGAAGAAGATATAAATACTGGCTTAGCAAAATTTTACAAGTAAACTTTGCGTTTATAAGGCTTCGTCTAAGATAATGTCAAAACAAACTATGTAATGAACTCACAGAGTTGTCAAATATGACAATGAAGCAAGTGATTCTGTAATTCTTCCATTGAGATCATTGTGACGCAGGTCCCTAGTATATCACAATTGATATTTTGAGTTTGTGCAATTGTTTTTAAGTAGTCTAAATAAAAAACAGCAGGTGCTTCTTTGAATAAATTGCATTTATTTTAAAACGGACTTCCTCGACAGAACACATACATAAAAGTATAGCTATTGTATAATATTGAGATTAAGGAAGACGAGAGTACAGGGAAGTTAATATGGAGGAAGCTGGAAAAGCTGGAATAATGTCAGTGAATTTGTTGTTGCTCAAGTTCCTGCAATACATAAGAATAAATAAGTAACAGAAATATCAGAGGTTTTACGGTTTAAGTAATATTATTAAACACAAATTAATCTTTAAGAGAGATATTATTTATGGATCTCACAGTTCTTTCAGGTGGATCAGCTTAGTGATACTGGGAGGAAGCATTCCTTGAAAATTACTCAATGATAGATCCCTGAGGAATAGATGATTTTAGTAAGCACATGATAGTTACTCTTTAGTACAGCTTATTCACGTTAGATATGAGCACTATACAATAAATGAAGTCATATAATGAATAAACTCACTTCATTGAGGAGGGAAAAACTTACAGCTTAGTTATGACAGTGGAACCGTTTAGTGACTCGCAGTACAGACCTTGCCAACTATGAGGAAGACATGGGTCCCCTGACCAACTTGTTAATACCTTATTTTCTTGATTAGCCTCCAATAACTCCTCCTTCACAGCCACCATTGTATCCACTGAGGAGAAATTGATTTGATTGGTTAGAAATTGTTAGTATCTAACTAGAGATATCTGTCTATAGAGCGTAGTAATGTATCTACTTGTAGATGAGCATACAATGTATGGGTCTTGTTCCTTTTAGAATGTTTTATTAAACGTGCACTTAGATTTTGCGATCATACCATCTTCTTGGGCAGTCGATGGAAGCCATGGATGAACCTGAAAAATCTCGTAAGCATTACAAATGGGTCCCAACTGGGAGTCATTTGAGGTCCTTACCATGGTCAAATTAAGAAATCCGTTTGCTGTGAAGTTCAGAATGACCACACTATAATTGGAACCGTCAGACAGTATATCTATTGCTTGTGTTTTCTCATTGTTGACGAATATATCAAATGCTCTTTGTCCAGCCTTAACAGTGTTGTCAAGCTCAAGAAAGTAAAGGTAGAGATAATACTTGTGCCTCTCGGTTTCAAGGTCGTCGTGCAGGAACTCCAAACGCTCCGGATGGGTTGTAGCAGTTTGTAGAACTTCAATAGGAGATAATGGCAAGGTACTGCTGCTCACAGTAGCATTCACATTGTACAATGATGTATAATTACTGGTTTTGTTAGCATTTGATTCTGGTCTCCAAATTCGGTCATATATGTCATGCGGATACCTGAAATTGCAAATTCAGACAGTATTTTTTTAGCTCTAACCTTGTAGCTTTGTTTCTGAACAGAACATATGTCTGTTATGTAATGTAGAATATGATATTTGAGGCGGACTGTAGTCTTAGTGGTGATTTTTACTATTCTGAAATTTCAGCTAATTGCCTTCTGTGATTACTTCCTTTTCAGACCCTGAATCCAGCAGAATATGTTTAAGAGGATTTATCTAGTGTGTTCCGATCTTCGCTATTTGGGACTTGGCTATGTGCCTAAGTGTCCCTCAAGTCTCATATGCCAATTTCCTCAAAGTGAGTTATGAAGTTTAGGTGTCGTGGTCCTCATGGAAACTGTACTCTTCTCTGTATGCTTGAAACAGAGAGATTACTTGTAAAGGAGAATGAAGATAAGGGCTACATGCTTATCCACTGAAAGTAATAATATAATTTGGGAAAAGTAGTATGCTTTTTCAAATGATTAAACCAATTGTCTCTCTATAGAAATACTTTTGGGGAGTACTGCAAGAAGTTACTTGATGTAAGTTTGGGCATGTATAATCTTACTTCTGGGGAATCATCAGTTTATCTTTGCATAATTTATTTCCTGTCCTTTTCCTTTTAAGTCATTAAGAGAACAAACCTGATCTCTCCTGTACTCCCGACATCAACCCTATGTACAAGTTTGAGAATGGTGGAAGGCTCTTTATTCAGGTAATCCACATTCAAAGGCCTCAGTTCAAGCTTCGAAATGTAAGCATCTCCTCTGTCCTGTGATAAGCATAAGTTCATGTAATCATCAGTTGCCTTGAATATTCCTTCAACCTCTGCATAATCTGACGCATTCACTCGCCCTACTGGTGAGGTACCAATTAAAACATGAAAGAACATGCCATTAGGGGTCCGCTCCAGATCTCCATAGAACGTGCTTCTTATCAGATAGTCTTGATCCTTTTTAGTTTTGAAATTGTAGCACCATTTCCTGCTATAGTTTGAGCCAAAGAATCTAGTTTTGTGGTAACTTGTATCCTTTTCTACTGCTCTGACTTTGTAATGGCAATTATCTTTATTGGGATACCAATAGTCATCTGTGGTCCAACTAATATTGGTATTTGGATCGGTATAATTAGAATCTGAACAACACTGTACACTTGTAAAACCTGCACGAATTACAATAGAAACAGAAGATAGAAAGTGTGAGTTAGAAGTAGTCATCTATTCAAGCCAACTTTACACAAGCTAATATCCTTCCAAGTAGGGTTGTGTTGGAATTCTGCAGAACATGTATTTCTGTACTTCTTTGTTCAAAACTGTGATGCTAATAAGAATTCTCCAGGTGGAGAATTAGCTAATGAATGCTTCTTTCTGTCAACTAAATTTGCACATAGTTTTGCTTCATGGGCTTCTTTCTCTATTCAAAGAAGACAATCCTTTCATTAGCCCATATTGCAGTCACTGGATGAAGATAGGTAGTCCTGGCCTATGCAGTATGATCTACATGATTATTTGACTCTTGATTGATCTTGTTTCATGCCCACTAGACGGAATCGATCTATATGACCCTTGAAGCAAGATTGACCATTTTAGTAATCCTGATTGTTGATTTGATCATCGCGAGTGCAAGGATATTTTCATGCTAAGATTTGTTCAGATTAAGTGAGTCTACATGCGATATGTGAACTTTGACCTCAGTTTGAGTTTACAAAGGAATTGGCTGGGATGAATATTAGAATGACAAGGCAATGGATTTGACAGTTAATGCAAGAGTAAAAGGGGAGCTATCCCCTTTTCAGTCTTAGCAGGTCAAAACATGTTCACATACTTTTGTTTCTCAGTTTAATTGTTTTTTTTTTTTAAAGATAACTGTACATACCTTCTTGTGCACAGATTGATTGGATTTTCAGGAAGATGCAGATGATGTTGATAATGATACACCAGCCAAACGGTCTTAAACTCCGGTACTCCAACCCTTCCATCATCCTCTTATTTTGCTCTTAAGATGCCCCATCTGGTTATCAAACTCGTACAATTCCACTAACTTGTCGACTTTCTCCAATTCCCAGAAAGAAGTCCCTTTGTTATATTTACTGGATCCATTTCTGGCTTGCAAAATTCAGCCAAAGTAATTAACAACCCCTTCTGAGTTTATTCTGCTTCCATGTAATTCAGATCAAGGATAAAACAGGTCGTACACAAACCTCCTCTTAGCTTTCGTTTTGAACTAGGTGATTTGGTTATGGATTTGGACAAAAGAGCATAAGACAGGCAAGGTTTTGGTAGGGAAAAGGGATTTGCAGAATAGGGGTTTGACTAATGTGGGTATTGCAGAAGCATAGGAAGGAAGATGAGAGCTTGAACTTAGAATAATCATAAATTTCATAATCATTATATAATTTTATAATTACAATTTGATTAAAGAAAACTATTGGTTTGTGTTGCTGGTGTAGGTGCGAACATTGTATATGGTAAGTAATTTGATTTTGAATATATAAAATATAATAGTGGGGGGGGGGGGGGGAGCAACCCTTCCTAGGTCCATCTTCAGTCTCTCTTCTTGTCTGTTACCTTGTACACAACATCACCAAAATGATGTTTTATTATTTAATAAATCAACCGTTGATTGCGCTCCCTCCCGTACTAATCACGTCTTCTGAAAGTACACTTTTTTATATCAACCCCATTACCCATCGACCTGTCGAGCATCTGGTTGGTGCGCACCGTTGGCTGTTTGAGCTTAAGTGATTTTTGGGTGACGAGCATCCGATGGCGTGCTCCACGGCGCCACATAATGCTCGGCACCATGGGTTTCGGATAGCATTTTCCATGGCCTTGCTTCGGTACTTAGGATAGAACATACGCGTTTCAGAGTCATATAACATTGTCAACATACGTCTAGGTTAGCTAGATTTTCCCAATAACTTACAAGAATCTTTACATTAATTACATCATCTAGTAGATAATCTAAAGCTTCTTCAGTGAAATCACATCTAGTAGATAATCTAAAGCTTCTTCAGTGAAATCAAAGTTATATGACTCTGAAACGAGTAAAAGCCCAAACTATAAATCAAGATCGCTCATAATCACACCCAAACATCAAAATTATAAATCAAAATCGCTAATAATTATTACCCAGAAATCATGATTAGATCTCCGTAGGCTGAGATGTGGTTGGCCAAATTAACGGTGGATCAAGCGCTAGAAATTGGTCAGCACCAAGTTTAGGATGTCAATTTTCCATTTACATGTGAGACAATCAGGATGAGGTGGGTGCAGTGTTCACTAATTGGAGGGTTTATTACATTACATTACAGTACAGTACAGTACATTACAGATTGGAAGGATGGAGGAGATGTATCCATCCTGCCTTGTAGTTAGTGGAGTGACTTGGTCAATCGCCTCGTTAATTAGCTAGCGATTCTTAATTCCTTACTGGATTTAGATTTGCTTGGGTTCTTTCTTATAAGCTTCATTTGAAAAAGAGTTTGGATCTTCTGTGACAAATGGTGTTTTATTTTCTGTCTCATTCATTTAAAACTTCATTTCAATCGTTAAAAAACTTTTAAACTCTAAATTTTAATTAATTTAAAATACGTGTCGTTTTTAAAAATTATATGACAGGAAATGAAACACTATTTTAAACAGAAAACCCAACTCTTTAGATTTCGATTTTGGGCGTGTAATGAGAAGCTAATAAAAGAGAAAAGTAAAAATAAAAATATACATAGTAAATGAAGAATATTTAACCGATCATGTCCTAACTTTTAATTTTTAAAACCTATTTTTGGATGTTTTAGACAGCTCTAAGAATCAATAATTCAATAATGTAATTGATTCCCCCGAGGTTGCATCCAATCATAAGCAGCTAGCTGTTTGCAATGATTGGCTAGAGGTTTCCTACTCTTTTTTTTTAGTTTAGCATTCTAAATTTGATCTTTAATTTTAACCTCTTTTTAAACTCTTGTGATCACTTACATTGTGAAGCCCATTGTTTTCAACGTATAATTAAGTCAAACTTGTCAATTACAAATACGATGCTTACAATTCTCTGGTAAGAAAAATTTTATTTGCATTTTTTGTTTTTCAAACTAAATAATTCATTTCTAAAATAGAAAATCTAATGCGATAGGAAGGAAAATATCCTCAATTATGATGAGCAATTAAATGGGAGTTTTTCATTTCGGAGAGGGATGGGAATAGATTTTTTCAAGTGCAGTTATTAAAATAATCCCGTATCTGGTTTTTTTGAAAATAATAATTTAATAAAGGGCAAAAATAAAATTCATTACTTGGTTTATTTTCCTCTAATAGAAGTTAGAAACCATACATACATTACAGATTGGTCTTCCTACTTTGGCCTATCGCAAATTAGTTTCACAAATCATATTTCATGTATCAATCAACGTATAACCTGATCATAAATAAATAAGATTGTAAAGATAATAACTACACAAATCAGGAGGTTCTTCCAAACGAAAATTTTTCTTTGTTTGTAGAACGAATTTAATGTAACCCATTGTTGTCATGATGTCTCTATGATCTCTGGTTTTTCGAAGCAAAACGAAGTACTAGGTAAAAGAAGATCCTATACAGAACTGCCCAACCCAACATTATATAAACCCTGATCCATTTCTGTGATTGGTCGGTGCTGATGTGCAGCGAGTTCAGGATTCCGTTCCCTGTCACATTGCCTGTCGTGGTCTGTGCAAAAACATCTGTGTTCTGATATTCGTTCATCAGAAGCCCTTCGTATGGATATGTCATGGTTGAAATCGTGTGCATCCACTTCCAATAAGGAGGAATGTCGTGGCTGTTCAAGAAATACCCACAAAACAAGAAGAAGAGAGCAGTGAAAGCGATCACTGCTGCGTACCCCAATATGTAGTTTGGTACGACTGAGCTGACAAACACGACGAACGAGTTGGTGGAGAGGAGAGAGGCGTAGAGAACGATCAAGAAGTAAATGAAGGGTCCTTGCAGCTTTAAGGCAAACCAGGTGATGCCTGCGTAGACAGCAGCCTGCAAGAGGAGGAAGGGAAGGTAGGTGACGAGGCCGGCAATGGTGTATGAAGAGGCCCGATATGCGTTATGAGAGGTCTCCCGCACAAAGATGAATCGTTCTTGAATGAAAGCCGGGACCGCGTCGTTGGAAGAGAAGAAGAAGAGACAGACTGTGAAGATGAAGAAACTGAGGCGGTTGGTTATTCCTTGCAGGTTTGCTTTGGGATGTAGGAACATTGTGGCCATCATTATTCCCATGATGGTGAGAACCACCAGTCTGGACAGGAAGAGCTCAGGGGTGCGCCGTATGTTGGTGAAGTTGCGGCGCATGAGAACCCATGTCTCTGTGAAGAACGAGTTGGAGAATTTCGGGCCCAGGTGCGTGTATTTCACGGTGTTTGGTGCTATGTCGGGGGTAAGGTAATCATTTTCGTTCACCGTGTAGTCGCTGCTGTGTGGGGTTGGAGTGCCGCCTTCAAGGATATCGCTAGAGTAGGTGTAGTAGCCAGGAGACGCACTGCAGCAAAAACCATGAATTTGAAATTATCAGTAAGTTGGAAATTGCTAAAATTGAAGTCCAGAAAACCATTAACTAGGGTAAAATACCTCATTGGGATCATCACATGTTGTTCACGGGAAGGCTGACGGGAAGGCGTAAGTTTGTTCAATGTTTGCATGATTCCACTTTGGCTAGCAGTCCACGATCGTGAATTGTTCCAAGGACTCCTCAAGCTGTGATCAAATTCCTTGTCATTATCACTGCGTGCAACACTATGCAGGTGAAGTTGCTTCCCTGAGCTTCCCTTGTCACCACCTTGCCCCTGCGCCTTATGCGACCGGCGAGGTGGAGTTGGTGTAGCGAGGACCGTGGTATAGGATGTCTCATCATCAGAAAGTTGTGGGGGTTTCATACCAGTCAGAGCAAACTTAGCCAGTACATCTACCCCATGTTCAGAGTGATCATACTCTTGTATCACATCAATAAGAAACTCTATCGAGTTTTCCCCCTTTGGTACCTTTCTCCCCAACCGCCCAAGGTGGAGGCCCACATCTTTCGGGGACCCTTGGTACATGAGCTGACCGCGAGCCAGGATGATGAGGTGGTCAAGGAGAAGTAAGATACGCGATGAAGGTTGGTGGATGGTGAGAACCACGGTGCTGCCAGAACGAGCAATATCATGCACCTTTTCAATGACACTCTGAGCACTGGTTGAGTCCAGACCAGATGTTGGCTCATCGAGAAACAGCAGCTTTGGTCCGTGAATAATGTCTACCCCAATAGACACCCTACGACGCTCTCCACCTGATACTCCTCGAGTTCCTTCATCACCAATAAATGTGTTCCGAGCTGACTATAATAAACAGTCATTCAAGAAAAATGTGGTTACAGTTCCAGATAACCAGACAATAGTTTGACAAAAAAGCAAAACTAAGATTTTATTTCTCTTACCGATAAACCAAGCTGCTCGATGAGTGTTTCTACCCGCCGTTTTTTCTCGGTGCTTGAGATAGGTCCTAGGCGAAAATCAGCAGCAAACATCAATGTCTCGTAAACAGTTAGCATTGGAAAAAGGCGATCATCCTGCATAATGTAGGCAGAAGTTCTCTTAATGATACTTGGACTCATCTCTGCTCCATCTAAGGACACCCTGCCCTTAAGACTCTCACTAGCTATACGGCCAGCCAATCCATCCAAGAAAGTTGATTTGCCCGCACCACTTGGACCCATAACCGCGGTGATGGAGCCTTTAGGCGCATACCCTGTGATCTTACTCAACAAGTCAACTTCCTGCTTCACCGATTTCCCACCATCATCCTTCTTCTTCTTCATCACAGTGTACGTAAGGTTGACAAATTCTAACCCACCTGTAAAATTCACTGGCTTCCCCACATCGATGACTGTTTCTGCAGGATGATTAGCCTTATTGTGCCTCATTTCCAGTGATCCTTTCCCTGCAATTTTTGTTTTTTTACTGAACGTGAATGAAGAGTTAGAAGAGAAAGAGAGAGATGGAAGAAGGCCCCTTTTACTGTTTCTTTATGTTCTCCCTAGTTGTATGGATGGGCTGAAGGTGGAATTAAATGGGAAGGGAATTTTAGGAAGGAGACTTTTCCACAGTTGGTGGTTTCTAAAGAGGAGGAACTTCCAACGGTTGGCGTAAGCTTTGTCTTCATTGAAAAATTTGTTCTTGAATTGTATTGATCGACCAGTAGATTATGCCCTCTTGGTTTCTTCATCCTTTGATTTCAGTAATTTTACTGACTCGGTCTTCCTTCCTTGAAATTAGACGCCATTTTGCTTAGAAAGAAAACCAAATCATATTACTCTTCTTAACGATTCGGATTGGGAAAATCGACGGCTATTGTTGATTCGGGTAAAATCCATTTGTAGGAATGACAGCACAAATTTGATGCTCATAATACATTCTCATAGATACAATTTCCTTTGTCTCAGTAGGCTCATCGCTTGCTATTCAAATTGGGGGAACCATATCTGTATGTCTTTTGTGTGTAGTATTAGCAAATTTTCTTGTTTGAAAACTAAAGATGTCAATTTCAAAGTAGCCTTCCTAATTTAAATCAAGAATCTTGTACTCTTTAGCCTGATCCTATGGAGATTTTGGAAGTGTACTGTGCTAATACTGAAGCAACTTGTCAGACTCTTTCTGGCTTAAAAAACTTCATTGACAATTTGAACTTATGCTGTGTCTCAACCTCTTAGCTGACAGATTTTTCTATGCGGATTTTAGATGTTAAGGGTATTTTATGACATCTACAGAACCCTAAACTTCCCGCACCAAAGGTGAAAAATTGAAGGCGAAACACAATTGATGTAACTTGTTTGTCGGATTGGAGGAAGAAATGAAGGCGATGAGGAATATTTTGTAGATTAGAACTTGTTTGTTGGGGTCTTTTTGTGTTCACAACTGCTGAAAAAAAAACACGAAATTCATTTAGTTGGAGGAATGGATATGATAGAAGCCAACTTCAAATCTGCGCTGCCGTCTTCCTCTCTTATAAGCACCAAGTCCTGTTTGGATTTAGGAACATAAGAAGGGGAGAAAACCTAATGGGTCTGAGGGCTAAGTTGCAGAAGTCGGTCCTGACTCGAGCTTGGAACATTGCAGCTAACTTATCGCTTTTCACCTACACTACTAGTAATATATCGATCACATTTCAGTATTCTGAGCTCCCAAATTGAATCGGAGGGAGAACCTTTCAACAATTCACTAACATATTGTCAATTAACATCGAATTGGATGATACTGTCCCTCCGCTGGTAATCAGTTATTAGAAAGATCAGTTCATATTGTTTATTATACTTGTGCTTCGCTATTAGTAGATTTAAGTTGGGTGATGATTTCCATGATGTCCGAACAAAACCGGAGAAGTCGTCAGAAAATATGAAGAAACACCCGAGTTTTTTTTTGGAGAAAGTCAGCTACAGTGCAATTAAACTGATTTTTCTTTTCCTTGCTTCCATCTTGTGTTTTTGGAATTCATGGACTAAAAATTGGAAAGGGAAATTTATATCACTTGTTCTACCAGTGCACCATCATCCCATCCTCGATCGGATTGGATCGGATCACTGGCATGCCGTTGGTCGGGCAGTGTTTGTAAGCTAGCATTAATCTTTTCCCTCAAGCTGCCTTCATGTGATCTTACAGTGAAATGATTCTCTTTTCCGGCGGAATCAAAAGGTTCCAAACACTAATAATAGGAAAATTATAATTTCGAAAAAGAAAATATCCCATATCGACTCCAAAAACCATTGAGTTGATGAAATTCCAGCTATCTCCCTGAAATTGTCCCACATCGGTTATCACACGGATTATATAGCTCTGCGCTCTCCATAGGAAAGTAAGGTTCATGATTATATTGGAAATAGGAGGCGTTGCTCTCACACTTTTTTTTTTTTTTTTTTATCTAGAATTTATAATCAAAATTTTATTCTAAACAATCTGCTATTTTACCGTACCCTATCATATTATATTCGTTATTTTATTTTTTTATCATTCTTTTTTCAATACAATTTTTCTCTCTTCGCCTTCTGTTTTTTTTTCTTTTCTCAATATAATTTTCTCTCTTCTCAATACAATTTTTCTCTCTCTTCTCTCATTTCTCTCACAAGGATATTTTAGGTATTTTAAAAATATACAAATACTATCAAAAACAACTTTTCCAAAAAATTAAATTTTTCAAAACCACACACAAAAAAAAAACGTTCAAATGCACCCATGATGATTTTGATGATATGATATGAGTTTTTGTAATAATTAAAGTGAAAAGGCATGAGAGAGAGAAATATAGTGATGATGGTGGGATCAAGTAAAAATTAAATATCATATCACATCGTATTTGTAATCCAATCTTAATAAATACTCCCTCCATTTCTAATTATCCGTCATTTAGAAATGATCACCCTAACCAAGGAATGTATTAATTACTGATTAATTTTCATACTTACCCTTTGATGAAATGAATAGTTGCAGGTAGGGTTGGAAATCGGACGGAACGGATCGGAAATAATATTTTCGGAAAATTTTCGAAATTTTTTAGAAATTAAAATTAGTTTTCGATTTCCGTTCCGAAAATCTCGAAATGCAACAATTGATTTCGATTTCCGAAAATTTCGGAACTATCGAAATTTCGGAATTTTGGAATTTTCGAAAAGTTCATAAATCCAAAATTTTGGAACTTTTGAAAAATTTCGAATTTTGAAATATTTTTTCTTTAAACAAGTGATATTTATTTATGACATTTTACTATGCGGTGCTACTTCTTTACAATGATTCACCTTTACATTCTTTAACAAATTAAATACTTTTAAATTAAGATGTTCTTTCAAAAAAAATCTTTAAGAAAAAAAAGAAAATATAAAAATAATAAAAATCAAAGTGCACAATAAATTTTGAATTAAATACTATTGTCAGAACATAAAGTTATAC
>JAOTQG010135204.1:0-31037 GCA_025631175.1 Iris virginica
AGGATCGGCACTTTATCAATGAGAAGATTTCTAGTGCTCTCCTTTGTACTCCTTATGTAAAGACCGGCAATCAATTAGCCGATGTCTTAACTGAGGGTCTTAGTAGTAAAATCTTTATTCCCATTATAAGCAAGTTAGACATGATAGATATCTTTGCTTCAACTTGAGGAGGAGTGTTAGAAGTAATGGGAATAAAGGGTTAGTTTGTATAATATTTATATATAGGGGGCTTAGTGTAATATGTGTATGGGTAGAAGTAGAGATGTAAGTGTAATTTTTCTTCCAAGTAATACACATAAAAGTTTCCCTCTCTCTTTTGCTCAGATCTACTTTCTCTCTCTAAACTAACTTTTGGGCAAATCTGACTAGAACAATACCAAATAATACTACAATGAAGTGAAATAGGGATGAAAGATTTGTTCCTAAGCTCCAAAATAGCTTATCTGAGCTTTGACGTAGATCGGTTCTTGACCATTGCAAATCTAATTCTAAAAATTGAAAATTAAATTGATGTTTGTACTGAGGTGATGGCACCAGTTAATTTCGAACATGAGAAATGAGGTGTAAGGGGATTCTTTAGAAGTAAAATCAGATTTCTCACCGGAGGCGATCGAGTGTTTGGTAGAAGTTCTAGAGGTTGTGGTGGAGAATGATACTAGACGTCAGAGGCGATGCGATGGCAAGGGAGATGGAGGGTGGTTGTTGACAGACTTGGGTGGTGGCCTTTATGAGAGGGGTTGAGATGAAAGAGAGAAAAGAACGGAAATAATGGAGGACGGTGGAGAGAGGAGTGGGGAGTTTCTGGAAGTGGAATGGAGAAAAACGAGAGTAAAATGGAAAGATTGAAAAGTCATGCCAGTACAATACTTGATATTATAAATAAAGTATAAATGCATTGGGTATATAAGTGTGCAGTAGTAATTAATTAAGTATAAAAAATAAAATATATAGTACTAGTACAACCTGGTTCGACTTGATTTTAAAAGTGTGATATCACAGCAAAATTGGAAGTAACCCAATATTTTTGGCTTTGATAGAATTACAAACCAAAACCAAACCAGCACAATGTTTTTTTATTTTTTTTTAAAATTTTGTTTTTTGGGGATCAGTTCCATCGGTTTGGGTCGGTTGGTTCGGTTTTGCACTTTTTTAGCTCAGCCCTAATATGTACTAGCGATGCCACATAAGGCAAGATTGCCTAGATCTTTTGTTTTGATAGGTAGATTACATTTACACCCTGCTGTACAAATTCACTTGGGAGCTTGCTTTACTTGAATTCTCTTTCTTTTTGTTTTTTTTTTCTATTTTTTCATTTTGAGAAACAATGTAAATGTAATTATGTGAAACATCCCTTCTTATATAAATTGAGTGGACAGATCCCGTTCGACCTAAGCCTGAGTAGAGTTATCGTTTCTGTTTCCCATGCTTGATAGATTTACTCTCTTGAGTGATATTGGAATTTGGCGATTGTTACCTCTACAATTCATTCTACAGGTCTTAATATCGCTAAATGGGATCGATGATGTCAAAGCACGAGTTAAATCTAAAGCTGCGTAAGTCTTTTTTCCACACAATAGTTTATTTTCAGGAGTATACATCTATGTACTTGATATCTTAATTTGGTCACCGGTTAATGATTATGTTCTATCTCTTAAATTTTGATTTATGCAGATACATTTTATCAAGGCGTACGAGGCTGAAGTGGGATGTTAGGTGTGATGGCGTTAAGATAATTATTCCTTGGGAAAATTCAAAATCAGAAATGCAAAATATGGTAATTTCTTTCACATATTTGCTGAACATCTTTAGATGAATCCTCTTTTCTATGTGCCAATCCATAATCTCCATGATTATTTTGTCTCCAAACTCATTTTCCGCAATTACCAATCAAGTATTCGTCCATGAGTACTTTCTCACCCGCAAATTTATCACATTTTCCTAAAATTGTAGTAAATCAGCTAATTTAAACCCATTTTCGCATATAAATAGGAGCACATTAGATGATTTTGAAGTAAATTGGCTTTAATGATATATTCTCAACTCTATCCTAGTGCCAATCACTTGTGCTTGACTGCATGAATCCTTTTCCACCATTTATTATGGTCCATATAATTGAATAACCATTGTAAATAATTAAAGGATATTGAGAGATCTTCTGGAGCATCATTTTTATTCCTCGTGTTGAATGAAGAAAAGTAAGAAATGAGAAAACAATTCGATGACGGTTACATTATTGAAACTTAAAAGAAGAAATGCTTTTAGTTTGACAACAAAGGTTGAAATATGCTATTTGAGTTTTGTAGCAATAGATAGGAAGTTACACATGTCGTATATATGTTTTCTAGCTTGATTTATCTTATCTTTGACAATCTGGTATGTTCCCGCCTTAGATCTGGTTGTAGGGCCCTGAACCGTAAAATCTGGCTGTGAACTACCAGATTTCTGACTTCTTCTTCCTTTATGTCCTATATTTATTGTTAGACTTGGGCTCGTTAGAGAGAACCCAACGATCTCCAAGAGTAAAAGTAATCAATACTAAAATTTCTGGATAGATTCATTGTGACTGCAGCAGCAGTTAATATGTTTACAGGAAAGTAACTGCCCTAAACTGCCCTAAAACTGTTCTTATAAACTGCTAACAGGTGGCAGCCTCCTGTAAATATGCAAACACATAATAATCTGCCATTTAGCAACAGGTGGCAGTAACCTACAAACATACTTAACTAATTAGTATCAAAGCATAATAAATCTGGAATAATAGTTAAACGTGGTTGTTCAATTCTTCCTTGACTTTCGCTCGTAAACCTTATTAAAAGGCACTAATTTGCCAACCAAGTTTGACTGATCAAGGACCATAACACAAGCATATGCAGTTTTGAAAGTTCTCCCGTTGATATTAATGAAGTGTCCTATTCCTTATAGGTATTGAGGTGTTTTATTTGGAATAGGAAATTAAAATTTGTTAGAATGAAAGGATAAAGAGTTAGCTAAGCAGGGTATGCTACACAAAGGTCTACAAAATAATTAAAAATGTAGCGCTGCTCAGTCTCTCTGAATCATTGGAATAGTAACCCCTCGAAAGACACCCCTTGCTGACGCTCAGAGGGATGTCAAAGAAAACGTTTGAGAGACAAAGACAACTTGGTATGTTTCAGTGGGGTCAAGCGGACTGATGAGAAATCCATAAGAGACCAATTACTTCATTGCAAAAACTATGATTGGAACGTTTTTTTGTTAAGAAATGAAAAATAATTTTATGGAAGAAACTATGCGCAACATAAGATTTTATCAATCTATATGCTTTAAAATGCTGAAGTACTTCTATATTAATAAACCGAGATTACAAATAACCAAGCCAAAGGATTTTTATAATAACAAAACAGAGGGAAAATTTTGAATTAATATACTAGACGACTAAGAAGTGGATGCTGACACTTTGATTCTACGATACCTTACCACGCATTGGGATGGAAATTGGGAGAAAATAGTTGGGGTAACTATTATTTTCCTTTAAAAATTGCTATGGAAAACATATGAGACAGCCATTATGATTCTGATTGGGTGACTTTTTGCATGTTCAGCCAATTTGACATGACTTCTATCGTATACATAACACAATACTGTGTTTCTTGTGAGGCGAATCTCAAATACTTGAAGATAGAGTTCATTTGTATGGTATGATTTCTTCATCCAGCAGTCAACAAGTAGGTATTTGAAGTCTCAGATGATGTTTGTCCTTGGGCTGTTATAGCTTGTTCTATTTTCATTTTTGAAGTCCTTGCGCACTTTGTAGAGTCATATTTTGTCCATTCAATGTGGATTGTACGTTTAAAGAAGCGTGATTTAACAGTCTTACGCTGATAATCTGGTTACCTAAAGCAGCCATTCATTGCTGAGGCTACAACTGTGGACCAATTTATTTTGTTTTTCTTACTACTATGTAAATCCTGAAAAAATATTTATCCAAGAACCACAAATTCTTTTTGAAGCAATCCACACCTATTCCTGGTTTATCAGACCATGGTGATTCTAATGTCATATGAGCACAAGTTTTTGTTTCTGAACTTTTGCAACTTATTTCAGAATCCTTTGGAAAATGTATGCTGCTGTCCTTTTAGATTCTGTATGGTATATTCATTAGTGGGCACTGGCCTTTAACACCTAACTAATGGATTCACATCTAATGCAAATACCTTAATTTCTGAATTATATTGTTGGCATTTGTTTATCCTTCAAAATTCTGAGCTGATTCTTTCATCAGGTAATATTGTCAGGAGCTTTTTCTTTTGCGTCTAAACATGCTTCGGATTTCGTTGCATCTGATATGCAATTTCAAGCTCATCACATGAGAAACTTTATGGAATCCGTTACAACAACCGAACTTTTAATGGGAGTTCAGCTTCATGACATTTATGATCATTTTGAGATCAAAGTAAATGATCTTGAGGTCAGTGTTTCCTCCTGAACCAATTAATGTCTTTATGTCTGATTGCTGAACAGAGAGTTAGTGCTTGGCAGGTGGAGATGTGTCTTCCTTTATACCCTCGTGCAGTTTCTGTTCTGGAGAAACTTTATGCTTCTATTTGCTTGTCACTCTCTGTTATCCCTGATGAATCACTGCTGAAAGGATTGGAGGTAAGTCAGTATAGTTGCAGTTAGCTATAAGAACACAGAAGGAAAATTTTCCCTATTGTTGTAGAGATTGAAACAAGGATGTTTTCTGAAGCTCATAAAACTGAACTGCAATTTAATTTAAACTGCTCATGACCATAGTTTCATGTTTCAACTTTCGTGATCTGGACTCAGCTACCATTAAGACAAGCATCAGCCCAGATGCTTATAAATATTCATTTCAGGAAAAAAGTCTTGGAGTTGCATGACATGGATAAAACCGAAACAGATAAAATGGTATATGTTCCTGATATGATTTCTCAGAAAAATAAAATTAAAATTTTGATATGCAAATTTTGAGATGACATAAGTTGCAAATTGCTGTTTGCAGGTTAAAATTAAGAAGCATATGAATTAACATTGTGACGGCGTTCTTTTTATTTCAGGTTTATATAGATGTATCATCACTTTTTTTACACTTCTCACCATCCATCTATGGTGCAATGCGGGAGTTGCTTGTGCATTTCAGAATGTTGCTTCTAACATCAGATTCAGAAATTAACACCAGCAATTTGTTGGTTGATTTGAAATCAAGTGAACCAAAGAAGTTCTTAGATTTTGGCTTTTCTGGCTTTTTGAGCTTAAGGTCAGCGAACATTCTTGTAGACCTTGAAAATGATTTGGAAAATAGCTGCACACTTATGGCTTCTCTACAAGAGTTGGATATAAGGTATGCTATCTTGTGTATTAGAAAACTCTTTGCATATCCACACTGAATAACTTCTTTCTATTGGCAGCATAACCTTTTTCTTCCCTAACCTATGCATATTTTTTTTTTGTATCAGTCCCTATCCTATTTTTTGGTCCGGTCTAATCCTTAAGATTTGCAGTATACATCATTAATGGTTCCTGGCCCTTATTGCTCCTGGTATAGCAAGGACAAAGGTTCAAATTACGCTTGCCCCAATTCGCCGGGTAGATATTTCCCCAAGTACGTGTTGGCTATTGCTCCCCTTACAATTTCCACGTATACACGTGAGGGGGGAGTATTGGGAGCTCGAGTTTTCGCAAGGTCAGAGGATCAAATCCCGCTTGCTGCAAGGTCAGAGGTTCAAATCCCGCTTGCTTTGTTTAATCCCCTTATTTCCACGTATACACGTGAGGGGGAGTATTGGAGCATTATATCAATGAGTGCCTCTCTCTAATACCTTAAGGTTTTAGATAAAATGGTTACTCAACATGGTATCGGAGCTCCGGATTTTAGCAAGGTCAGAGGTCCAAAGGAAAGCAAAGGATAGAAACCCCATGAAAATCTCTAGAACCCCAAAAAAGAAAAAAAAATCAAAATTGTTCAACATAAATACCATGTTTGAAGACGAAGGAGAGACCAAAATCAAAAGGCTTGAGAGCGGAATTCTCCTTATTAGCAAATAAAAAGTTCTTAGGCTTCAAATCCTGATTATAAGGATTAGACCTCACCAAAAAATAGGATAGCGACTAATACGAAAAAAATGCATAGGTTAGGGATTAAAAAGGTTATTCTGTCATTATTTGCTTAGAAGTACATTGGCTAAGCTGTTTTACTTAATTCTTTTGTTTTATGTGTCGCTTATTAATCAAGGAAATGTTACGATCCGAGCTCAATATCCTGGTTCACTATGTCGTCCACCCACTGCACATCGAATCTTGGTGAGACGTCCTATTTGAGGCCACACAAAAATCAACAGACGATTTGGTGCTAGATGGTAGTAGGGAAGCTACTTATCAATCATATCAAATTCCCCCATCTATTCAAGGCCAAAAATATACCATGATCGTGCCCCGGGCGAGCCCGAAGTATTTGCAGCCAGGGTTCGGTTCTGTTACCATTTATAACGATCTGGGTTCAAAAACCCGATCCGCTACATTGCATGCCCACTGGTCACCCAACACCTCATCTTGAGTCAAATATAACCTATCATAGGCCATCCAAAAGTCCACAATTGATTGATTTTCGATGGTAGTCAATATCAATCTTATCATATTTCCCTGTCTATCCGATGTGGGAATGGAGACTTACAATTTACTCATTTGTAATAACCTAGGTTCGAATACCTGGTCCGTTACCTTGCTTGTCAACTGGCCACTGAGCATCACATCTTGGGTCAAACATGGCTTTGATTCTGGATGGTAGTAGGGGAGTCACTTATCAATCATATCTTAATTTCCCCATCTTTCAGAAATTTACTAGAATGTCTTCTTTTTACCATCATCAGTGCAAAAAGACCCTCGGATAAAATAGTCTATCTAGAAAACCCTTAAGTCAGATTTCGAGTACGTAGAAGTCTAGTTGTTGAAAGTACCTAGAAGTCTAAGTGTTGAGTTCTCTGAGTATGAAGAAGGATCAACTGCATTACATGATAAACGGACCCACTTTACTCTAACCAAATGCAAAATCGTGGAACAGGTGATACCAAAGAGGTTTGTATAAAATATTCAAGGAAGTTTTAGTCATCTCACAATCACCGTAACTCTGAATCGCTGCTCCTTTTTCCTTGACAACAGTCATGAAAGATGTCATCACACTCAAATACTTTATAACAACAAACTAGAGGGATAGATGGAAGCTAAAATTCAAAAAATCTTATGATAGTCCTAAAATTCGTATTACATAAATGTGTTTTCCGTGTTCAAATTCTCCACAATTACTCCAATGTCCACCTGTTTTGTAAAGCCGTTATGATTACCAATTTTATGCTAGGTGGTAGCATCACCGCAGTCTTATAGCTTTGTTTTGGTTTTCCCTTTAAGTTCATCTCTTGACATGATCAAGGATAGGTGGCCTTCTTACTTAAAGCACTTGGATGTGAGATTTTATGGGTAGAAACACATGCTTCCTGGATTTTTTTTTTTTTTTTTGATTTATAAGTTTTTGTTCTTGCTCCAATTATTTTTGTTCATATTCAAAGTATGATAATTTATCACACAGATAAAAAATTATATCATAATGTTAGAAATAATGGGTCAATATTGTCTAGCATTTATATTCTAGGGTGCTTAGTGTAACATGTAAATGTGGTAGAGATAGGGTTGTTAAGTGTACTCCTATATTCAAGAAATAAATATACACCTTTTCGCTATACTCTCTCTCTCTCTGTCTCTGTCTCTCAGTTTCTCTCTTTTACCAAATCTGACTTGGTACTGAGGTTAAGGAGATACCCATTGAGATTTAAGAGTACCATTGTGTTGACAAGAGAGTCGAGCCAACAGTGAAAAAACCACCCCCCAAAAGGACTAGTCACGCGACGCCACTCTTGCCGCAGCTCCGGCGCAACACAACACCACTGCCAGCGTGTGGGTGACCTTCTTGCCAATCATTTTTTCAAATGTGGCACGCCTTTACCTGTTGGTCATGGATCTGATAGAGGTGTAGTATTTTACCCTCAAATCAGATTTGGCAAAAGTTTTTTTTTCCCTCTCTTTAAGTGCTGTTGGGATTATTCTGAGATTGCTTTTACTTAAAGTTACCATGTCCGAAGGAGATAAACCTATTTCCAAAGATTGTGAGGGTGTTTCTAACCAAAGAGTTCACTTAAGCTTGTCTTTCGTTCTTAGCCCCGTGAAATTGGATGGGTCGAATTATCTAACATGGTCGCAAGCTTGTTTACTCTTGATTCAAGAAATTTATTAATGGAAGGTCTAAGCAACCCGTAGATGATGATCCGAAACTTGATAATTGGGAATCGGATACTGCCATGGTGAAGAGATGGCGTTATAACTCTATGGAACCCAATAGTTGGAATAGTTATCTTTTTCTTGCCACTGCTCAAGAAATTTGGAACTTGTTAGCGAAGAAATACTCTCATTCTGGAAATTGTTCGAAGGTTTATGAAATTAGAAAGAGTTTGTGAGAGAGTACATGGTAACCAGCCAATAGCTAAGTATTATTCTGAGCTGATATATGGACGAAACTAGATGATTATCGCATCTTTAGTGGAGGATGTACAAAGGATGTGCATGCCTATCGGAGGATTGTAGAAGAAGACTTGTTGATTGATGTTTAGCTCGTCTAGATGTTTACTATGATTCCATTAAGGCAGAGTTGATCGAAAAAGTTCCACTCCCTGATGTTCCGACTGCCCATGCTTGCATTCAAGGGGAGGAAACTCGACGACATACCATGGCTTCTCATCATGAACCGTCCGATCGTTCTGCTCTTGTCGCTACTCTTGTTACTATTGCTAGCCCATCAGTGGTATCCTCTGTTGTTGATAAGAGTCCACCTTTGTGTGATCATTGCTAGGTAATTCCTCCTACATCCTCACCTTTGTGTGATCATTGCTGGGTAATTCCTCCTACATCCTCACCTTTGTGGCCGAGGTTGTGACCCCGAGGGACATTGACAATACACTGTTCACCTCTCTTCGGTGAGACATACGTCTTGTATGGATACTCCTTTGCCATTAGAGGCTCCCTTGACATCTTCCGAGACAAGTGTACTTCGCAGCTTGCTAGCCAACTCTTCCACTCCTTTAACATCTTGTATAGCATTTGTATTCTAGGGTGCTTAGTGTAACATGTAAATGCGGTAGAAATAGGGTTGCTAAGTGTACTTCTACATTCAAGAAATAAATATACACCTTTGAGCTCTACTCTCTCTCTCCAATTTTCTCTGTTACCAGATATGACTCGTAATTTATTAAGGATATAAAGTGCTAAAAGTACAAATCTAAAAAAGTTTGATTAATAGGACCCTACGCCCGGATTGGAGGGAGGATTACTTGATATTGGAATGCACTATAATTTATATACTTCGGAAAACAGTTGGTTCATAGAAACAATTTTGGATATAAAAAATGGACTCAGAATCCAGTAAACTGCAGAAGAAAAAGTGGAGAAAAAAGAAAGTAAGAAAGCAGCCCTTAGATAATCTATTTCTAGGGCAGACCATCCCTTAAAACCCTCTGTAGATCCGAGAACATTGCTCTTGAAATAGTATTACTTCACTTACAACCCAAAGCATCCCGAAAATCTTGCAACTTTTGAATTAATCAATCAGTAATTGACAAATTAGATACACACAACAGGCCCACTCCGTCTTAAACCATTCTCTGATTGACTCATCGGGTTGGAAAATTGGTGGGACACATTTGGTTTTTAGTTTAGTATTATCCCTCTTGAAAAAGCTCCCACCTAAATTTGTAAAACAACTGATGTTTGAGAAAAGTAATTGGTGAATTCTCAAAAGTTTGAGATCATACTTCCTTCAAGTGCAGCATCAAGCAAGTGGACCAGAATATATGAAACCTTCTTATCACCACTTCTGGTCAAAGCATTGATAGAGGACCAAAGACTTCTAATCATGGCATAATTGGCATAGGCTTCCTTGTAATACCGAATGCCGCACACCAAACCATCTGACAAAAAGACGAATGCTAAAACAATGGGTTATCAAATTTGAAACGTTGGCTGCAAAGAGAGCTTACTATTAAGAGGAAGTGGGTGGGGGGAGGGGGGAGGAGGACTGGGCTGAATAATTGTCCAAAGCTTGTGATCTTGTTAGCAGTCATTTGGATTTATCTGCTCCCACAATGCACCGAGCGAAGATATCCACTCTTAGAATCTGCCGGTAATGGAAACAGTATTAAATCTTTGGCGATGTTCATTTCAATTTCAGCAGTTTCAGGATGTGCTAGGCCTGAATCGTATCTTAAACTAGATTTTTGATCCACTTTTGGAAACTTGCAGGTTTGCTAGTACGGACACTCTAGAGTGCTGGATATGCGCAAAGGTTTTGAAGATAGTTACTCATTCACGGAAAAGTATTGAGGACGGCCATATTATGTGCTCATCTGAAACTAACTCTCCTGCCAGTTCTGCCCAGGTGCAGGAGACAGGCTTTGAGTTTAGCAAAGGATGCGAAAACTATGATCAAAACAGTAGATATGGTGATGGATGCTTTCTGTTGCATTATTTAGTTCAAAGAAAATTGAACCTGATGACTCACAATTATAACGTGTGGTTGAGTGATATTGATCTTCACTGCTATCCACATATTGTGGGATTGCTGATCGGGTTTTCTGATAAAATCAATGGATATCATTCGTCTCATGGCGTCAAAGATAGGCCTATTGCGGAGGATAATCAGTCCCTCTCAGGCTCTGGTTTTGAGTTTCAAAGGTTTGGTTATTCAAACTTTTTCGAAGCAGAATCCTCTGAGATGTCAGGCATTCCTTTAGATCATTATCCATTTGTTACCATAAAGAATATTGGCTCTCTTCTTAACATTGATAGCTCACTTATTTATGCTGATTCTGAGTGGAGAAATGTTCTCAAATTGAGACAGAGTGATATAAGAAGTCCAAGATTGGGTGTAAAGAAGGATGCTCGAAATTTGACTGTACCATTGCATTCCACATCGAGTAAACATGTCTTTTCTGCACCTCCAGGTCCCAGTGATGCTCTTCTGGTGGTTCTCAATTTAAATGTCAGCAACATTAGAGTGCACTTTCATGATTCCTCGTGCATTGTTGGAACTGCTGCATTCCCTGCCTCTATATGTTCATTCTCTATTCATGAGGACAGTCTGGATATATTGTGTTCTGCTGAGGGGCTGAACCTTTCCTCATCATGGTGGAGTCAGACTCTCCAGGATTTCTTATGGGGCCCTTCGTTACCTAATATCTCGCCAGTTTTAAATCTACGACTGAGAAAAGGAAGTTTCAGAGCACTCGGTTCGCTTTTTGAAATTAGTTTCAGTATACAGCATGTATCCTGCATTTTGCCACCTGAGTTACTGGCAATAATAATTGGCTATTTTTCATTGCCTGATTGGAATCCCACTCTGGAGCAGCCTGTTAGTGCTGCAGACATGTATATGGATTCAGACAAAGACACAGCTATCACATACAAGTTTGAGATACTGGACTCCATTTTGTCTATACCCGTGGAGAATAATGAAAACCAGTATTTAAAGCTTGATATTCAACAATTGTACTGTAGTTTTATACACAACAGCAATTCAGATATCTTATTGAAGGAGATTCCTGCTGATTGTTTGGTAACGCCTTATGCAATTGCAGACAGAAATCATTGTCTGAATTTGTTTGGACGTGATTTGTTCCTATCTCTTCTACTGCTGAAGGATGATTCATCTTGCTTCAAGTTTAATCCAAATGTTGTGCACAAATCCATCAGTTTGATTGCACCCCTTAGCGCTGATATATGGATTAGGATTCCTGATGAATTTGAATCCCCGTGTATATCTTTTGTCTCAACTTGTGTTATGTCAAGGATAACGAAATGTCAATTTGTCGCTGAAGGTAGGGTGTTTTATTCCACATACCACTTAAAAACTGAAATTAATTGTAAGTGAAATTAATTTGTCGCTGAAGGTACTTATGTATGTGCTATTGTCCTCTTATACAGGAGCCGATGCGCTTGTTGGTTTTGAAGCTATTAAAGATGTCATTGATCAGTTCTCGCGGGTTCATAAACAATCTCAAGGTTTCACTTCTGATATCTTACAGTTTCTTCAGATGAAGAGAGGACTTAAAGAAAATGCTGAGCTTCCACCTGAATCTTCAGTTGCTACCCTCACAGAAATTAAATGTTCGGTGCACTCTATGTCTGTAAAGTTGTACTCCTCAAAAACAGATATGATTGTCTATAAACTTGTTGCTGAAGCTGACATGCAATTTGTATGCTCTGCGTCGTTAAAGAATGATAAACCTCTGCGTTTGAATATATCATTCTCCTCTTTGGCACTCTTCTCATCGATTAGATCTGTTATACTAGGAGAATGTACATCTCCTTTCCCAGTCTCCTCAGTTCTTGCGGCAAGTTTCTCAGCATCAGATGAGGGTGAAAATGAGCTTCATTTTGTCCTTCCATCTCTAGAAATTTGGTTACATTTGTCGCACTGGAATGGAATCCTTGACCATATTAATGCATACATTGCAAAACCCTGTAATACACCTACAAAGAAATCAATATTGGATCCTGGAAAGAAAATTGGTGAGATACCAGATGATATTTCAGGAAACGTAAAGCATATTGACCTTTCTATTGTGGTGAAGTCGGACAATTTTGGTATAAGGTTTCATATCCCTGTTCAAGTCAGGGAAGAAGCATTCAGATACTTTGAAGAGCTCCAAGTTTCTGAGCGGAGTCCTCCCCTCAATATATGCAACATGGTTGAAGAAGGCCAATTTTGCTTTGTCGTTGTTACTTTGCAAAGTAGAAGCAGCGAACTGGTTATTTGTGGACATTTATTGCAATTGAAGTCCAACTTGGAAAATACAAGTGGAAGAGTAGAACTAAGTCAGCACAAGAATGTTCATTCCTGGCCCTTTTTTCAGTTGTCGCAGGTTCATGTGGAATCTGGGATTTGTGGTAATCAGATGGAACATGCGCAGGTGATAGTGCAGGTTCAGTGTGAGAACTTTGATGTGCAGCTTTCACATCACATGTTCTACTTCTGGCACTCAGTGTTGTTTGAATTTCCTGAAACTGAGGCTTCTCAGTTTCCATTGTGTTGGATTGATTTCAGAATCCAACTTGGGAAACTCTCTGTTCTTTTGACTGATCAGAAGGTATGTGTGTCTAATATTTAAATGCAGGAGACTTCATAATATCTCGTAGCATACCCTTTCTGCCTCTGTATTTGTGATAACTTGTTGAATTCTATTTTTGTGCGTTGTGAGGCTTCAACATCAAAGATGTTTAGGAACTTTGTGCGAGACATATAAGATCTTAGATACTAGCTACTAACACTCAGGCCTGGGGTGTGACGCTTTTGATACTTTCTGTTTTGATTATAACTTTTCATCTTGCGTGAAATAGTTGTAGGGGTTGCTGTTTATACAGAAACATGTGCATATACCGAGTACTACGTGGGCCGTAGCCTAGTGGTCGAATTTCAGCTTGTGCGAATACAACCCACAAGTCAAATGTTCAGTTCACACAAGCTACATTATTCGGGCTTTGCCTGGTTTCTTGGTCAGGGCAGTTGGCAGAAATGCAAGGGGTTTCATACTCTAGGTGGGTCCAATGTTTCCTTACCGTGGAAGGAATTCCCTTGGTTATCAAAACATAAATAAATAAATTAGAAAAAAAGAGTGGTCTACCCCTTAAATGATTCAATCTCCAATTCAGTGATTATGTCTAGCAGTCCGTAAATAAAACTCAATTTAGGATGTTCACATTCAAAAAAGGGGATATATTGAAATCATTAGTGTGCATAATCCATTCTCATCAATGATGGTAAGGAAAAGTTAAAAATCACTACAATTTGTTATGTTGAATTTCCAAAAGATTAGACAGTGCGTAGTTGCTGGGTGGCTTAGAAAACAATTACTCCCTCCATTTCCTATTAAGTGTCTACTTTCTCCCCCTTATGTGAGAGCTTTATGTCGTTTTCGGGACACTTAAAAGGAAACGGATGGAGTAGTATACAGTGATTGTTAATTGTTTTAAGATGTTCATCCACAAATGTCCTCAAGATGAAAAGATGTGTTTTACTCTTATGTGCTGTACATTTAATGACTTCATCTGTTGTTTCATTGAATCAAAGTACAATGTTGTAACTGAAAAAGTTGAGCAACAACTGTTTGTATCTGCAGGGTCTCATCAAATGTCTGGAACACGCTTACTTCATTGATATCCACGTCTAGACCTTGCATAGCAGACTTTGAATTTTGCCACAAAATCTTAGCCTTTCACCTGTTTGGCATTGAGTTAACTATGGTCTCTATACTTGTAAAGTAATACTTGCATAAGATTGTCTCATATTATTGCAATTATAGTTTGTTTATCTCATACTTAATTATTTGAATGGGTGTTTAGAAACCGGGGCATCAAAATGAAAAAAAAAACTATATTTAAAATACGCACGAAAATAATTGTGCAAATAGGTTCTTAATATACCCCTGGGTCCCTTGTCAGCAAAAGCTTTAAATAAATGATTTCCTCTTTTTCCTTCATGGGTTGCAGTGTCAACTATTCAACTCGTCATGTACCATTTTGTTCTGGTTTCATGTTTGATCTCTCAATTACACTTTCTTTTCTGTACTTAGTGGAGCTCTAATGGACCACTTCTGGAAATGCTTATGAGAAATTTAGTAATGGATGCTAAAGTGATCAAGAATAAATTAGAGGGCTCGGTTGATGGTGAGCTTCAAGTTAACTACAATAATATTCACAAGGTGAGATATTTTGGGGACAATAAATATATATTATTCCTTCCCCTATATCTCGTAACATGATCTTTTCACATGCTTCCAGGTCTTTTGGGAGCCTTTCCTAGAGCCCTGGAAATTTCTGGTAACCATAAGCTTAGAGCAAGCCAAAAGTTCTCTTTTGAACTCTCCACTCACGACTGATATTCATTTGGAATCAACATCACAGCTCAACTTGAATGTTACGGAATCGCTTTTCGAGGTAATCAGTGATTTCCAGTTTCCGGATATCTTTGCTACTCTTACAAAAACTGTTGTCATTACTTTAGTGATACTTACATAAAATTGTAGGCATTTTTCAGGTGGGGTTCGTAATAGTTTTTTGTGTGTTCACACCATCTACAGATGTATAATTAGCATGTTGGATAAGCACATCAGGACGGATGGATTTTGACTTTCTTTGTAAATGTAATTACTCGTTCATATAAGGTTCATGTATCTGACCCTTTAGGACAAAGGCTGAGTTTTGTTGATTTCAGCTTCTGTGAATATTTATTCACTGAACGCCTCCAAAAATATCTTACCTGGTGTTGTTTTATTTTTTATTTTTCTATGAGCCAATTACAGGGAACCTGCCTAAACTATTCTGGGTTGTTGGGTTTTTCCCTTCAACCACTTTAAACTCTACTCAGCCTTAATCCCAATCATTTGTGGTTGGTTACATGAATCCTTTCCTCCATTGAAAACGATTCAGTTCCAAGGGTAAGTCATCGCAGAGGCCAAATTTCGTCATATCTTTGTAAATTTGGATGTCCACATTAGCCTTTGTGTTCTCCTACCTGTAGCTTGGTTGAGATTGATACTATCACACTTCCTAATAGGTGCACTAAGAGGCCTCTGCTGTGTGTGAAGAACCAATTGAACCAGTTTCTTATTTTCTCTACTATAGGAGTGCCTTTTTTACCATCTCACTGTAGTCTTAGCATTCCAATTTTCGACGACATTCACCTTGTTAGCATGTTCTTTCTTCGTATCCCAAAATTTCGTTCCAAATAGTGGAGTGGGTCTAATAGTTGTTCTATAAAATTTTTCTTTCAACTCTAGTGGCTTATGTCGATCACAATACACTACAGATGCACTATTCCATTTCCCATCCTGATTTTATTCCATGACTAAATTTTCCTTTCGACTCTGGTGGTTTACATCGCATTATGCTGCATATGCACTATTCCATTTCACCCATCATGATTTTATTCTATGATTAATGTCATCTCTTACCTCCCATCTTGTTTAGTAATTGATCCTAAAAATCAAAGATTTTCCTTTTTGATAAATCTTGACCATCTAGCCTAACTTTTTCTCCCCCTTCAATGACTTTAACCGACAGTAAACGCTCATATTACCATTACATGACAGTTTACCCCCAATTGGTTCACCTAGTTAAAACCAAATATCAGCTGCGCACGTGTTGGAAACGAGTAATTAATGACCCTTTGGCCCTTAAACATATATCCTTCATTTAGAGTTTTACATTGGGTTCACTTCACAAATATTGCAATTCCTTATAAATGAAAGTCCAATATTAATAAGAAAAAGACCAGATGCCAAACTCAGTAGACCATCATTCTCTCTCTCTCTCCCCCCCCCCCCAAACAAAAAAAAGAAGAGTTCAAACTTTGTTTTCAAAATTGTAATTGAAAAGAACAAACATAATACAAGGAATTGTAATTGAAAAGAACAAACATAATACAAAGAATTGTAATTGTGGGCATCATGTAGCTTTTAAATGTGTATCATCCATAGATAATTGCATAGCTACCCTTTGGGACCGTGGATTATCAAACCCTTTCGGCGCCATGAGAGCTCCGACTTCGTAGAGTTTAAGTCAAGGAAAGTGCCTCTTATCAATTTTGATTAGTTAGGATTGTGAAGAATCTCATTATAATCCAAGAAAGGAAATAACATAAATACACACATGCTCAAACACACACACACACACACACACTCACACACACACATACCGTGGTTCTTACATGAAACCAAAAAAAAAAAAAAAAGCAATTACAGAAACCATTTCTCAACCAAAATTATATATGCTCTCCATTCCAAAATAAGTGTGCTCTATTTCATTTTGAGGTGTTCCAAACTAGGTGTCCACTTTGGATAGTTTCCCGACCTACAACCAAAATCTTCCTATCCACACATGTATAAAGTCGAATACACTTCATAAAGCTATGTGCCAATTCAACCATCTTCATTTGGAATGTGGGCATTATTAAGAATAATGATAATAATAACAATAATAAAAGTAATAATAATAATGATAATAATAATTATAATATTTAAAGCACCGAATTTATTTAAAGCACTGAATAACAATAAAAATAATTACAATAATAATAATAGTAGTAGTAGTAGAAAAGAGCATGGAAAGAGCAATTATTTAACTCACCGAATATATTTACTAATGATTGGCGTCAAAGAACAAGCAAAGTCAAAATTCAAAAGAGGATCACTTATAAGGGTGCGTTTGCATAGTTGATTTTTGGCATAGTTTTGTTTTTGTTTTTGGTGGAAACCTAAATTACCTATTTTTCCTTTAAAATTTAAATAATTACATGATAGTGATGGAGAGAGAAAGAGAGAGTGATAGTTGTAATTGTTGTGATATTTGATATGATATAAACGTGGGTATAGGGGTACGTAAAAAAAGTAGGTATGAGAGAAAAAACGGTGTTTTTGAAACTAACATAGTGAACATCGTTTTTGACTGTTTTTCAAACTTAGTGGGAAGAACTTGCTTAGTGAACACACCCTAAATTTCTTCATGGCAATATATACCAATCCCCTTTTTTCTACACACATACTAGTACCCACTTTTCAAACTTTGAATTGATAGGAAGCAATTGTTAGAAAGGGGGGGAATAAACTAAGCATTTTTCTTGGGAAACTTGGGTATATGAATATGTGCATGGTGGTTTCAAAGATTGAATTGATTGGAAGCAATTGTTAGAGACAAGAGTCAATTGTGGAAGAATTTTTTGGGATTTGGAAGTGTAGTGTTTTGGTGAGTTTTTAAGGGTGTTTTGGCTTCCTGGCAGATATAAAGCCATGTCTTGACCATGGCATTGTCCGATACCCGATGATCAAGTTCCGGATGGGTTCCCCGAGTCGTTTGGAGCTTCCAGTAACGAACTGTTGCATCTCATCAGCTTGAATGGAGAGTAAGCAAGCTTCCGACTATGCTAAATTGTTTGTACCATCCAACTTCACATAGCTAATCACGAGGGTGGAGTTGAGATATGCTCCTCAACTAGCTTCGTTGGAACTAGTCTCAACTTGTTTAGACATGGTAACATAAAGTAGGAGCACTCTCAAAAAAGCAAAGCAAATAGCAATTGGAAAGGAACTCTCTTGAGTCCAAGAGAAAGAAACCATAGGTAACCTAACAATCCTAAAATCAGATAATAACCCTTATGCAAACTCCATATGGAACAAAATCCAATTAGAAATCAAAAAACAGAAACGAAAACATCATTTTTTAAAGCCAAGTACCCAGATCTGTGCGCAGCCAAAAATAACAAGAAAACGAAGTCCGATCAACAAACCTCCAACGGAGAACCCCCAGGTGATTGCCTCAAAACCCTGAAAAAATCGTGCCGGAAAACTGAGCCACGTGCCGGCGGTGGCGCATGCGAGCTCCCATGAAGCTCAGAATTTCACAGCAAGCTTAGATATCCATGGATATCTCTCTAACCTGGCGCTCTGATACCAAGTCCATTTTGGTACAAGAGAGAGAACTTGGAGAGAGAGAGAAAAACAGATCTGTGGATATTTTTATTATGAAAAAAAAAAAAACTCCTTACGACCATTACGTCTACCCACATATACATTTTACAGTAAGCCCCCTAGATACAAATGCTAAACAATATTGACCCATTATTCCCGTTAGTTCTTACAGCGTATTCGAGTACTACAAATTGAAGCTGGGTCCAAGTGAGAATGTCTCGATTCAATATATATATATATTTTAATAAATGTTAAGAAACAAGTAAAATGGAAAAGCAATAGCAAAAGAAAATTGCGAGTTGTTTATTGATATTTAGACTTGTGTTCTGTTATTAAATCTTGTGCTTTAGTTTTGTATGCGAGTTGTGATCATTTTTATAATTTAAAATGCTGTATTTCATCCTTTTCTCTGAGATAGTCTAACTACTCGAATAGATTCTTTCCTATTTCAAGAATGGTTGAAGTTTCTGCATTATGATTCCACATTTTCCTCTTGAAGGTTGTCTTCCGGGCAAGTGATATGATTAAGGATGCTTGGGGTCTTACGGGTCTGCACCTTTTTCCTGAAAACTCGAGATCCTCAAAAACTGAGACAAGTGGGAATGCATATTCTGGACGATCTGCCCCCTATATACTACAAAATTTGACCTCATTGCCTTTTGTATTTTATGTCTGTCAAGGTCCTGTTTGTGGTGATGGTTTGAATGGTTCAGCATTAAGTGATGGAAAATTTGTGCAAGCAGGTTCTTCATGTCCAGTTTATATTGATGAAACTCCAGTGGAACAATTCTTTGACTTCAGCGGTCAAACTCACGATAGACTCGGTGACAAACAATTTACTGGTGCAGTGCATCATTATTTTACTATCCAACTTGAAGGGACTTCTATGCTTTCCACTCCTATTTCAATGGATATTGTTGGTATTAGCTATCTGGAGGTGGACTTTTCTAATTCTTCAAATAATTCAGAAGTTGGTAATGTCGGGGATGTTTTAAGCATTGGCAAGGAACTGGACGGAAACAACAGAACCAACGCAAACAATGGCTGTGTCGTTCCAGTAGTAATTGATGTTTCAGTACAGAGGCATACAAAGTTGATTCGCTTGTACTCAACGGTAGGTTATGCTGTTAAGCTAAGATTAGTTTGATCTTTAATGATTTCTAGCTCCACTAAACCATTTTATTCCAGGTTATACTGTTAAATTCAACATCGGTGCCTTTTGAAGTACGGTTCGACATTCCATTTGGTGTATCTCCAAAGGTACCTAGGTTAACCAAATGTTCATTTTGTGCTTGTCCTCCTTGCAATCACTTTTGATACTGGAATTGTTTTTGTTATTTCAGATCCTAGATCCTATATATCCTGGCCACGAGTTTCCTCTTCCCCTTCATTTAGCTGAAGCAGGTCGTATAAGATGGCGTCCACTTGGCAACACTTACCTATGGAGTGAAGCTTATAGCATTTCTAGTATTCTTTCCCATGAAAGTAGAATTGGTTTTTTGCGTTCTTTTGTCTGCTATCCATCCCTTCCAAGCAGTGATCCATTTCGCTGCTGCATTACAGTGCATGATATGTGCTTGCCTTCAGTAGGAAAGCGGAACAATGGGTCATCTCTTTACACAACTGATAAGCTAAAGCGATCACTTGAACACTCTAATGAAGTTACACGCAACCCAGAAGGATGCGAGAAGCGCTATATTCATGTAGTGACCCTAAGTAGTCCGCTAATTGTAAAAAACTATCTTCCCGTGGTGGTATCTGTGACAGTAGAAAGTGGTGGAGTTGCGCGTACTGTGTTACATTCAGAGGTATGTTTTTGATTCAGTCAGGAGTTCTGAGTTTTCTCTTTAATAACTGAAGCAAAGGCTGAGTTGAGTTGGTTAGAGTTTTATTTTATACGTAATAATGCTATCTTTTCAGGTTGAGACTTCTTTTTATCATATTGATTCTTCGCATGACCTTGCAATGGAATTTCAAATGCATGGATTTCGAGCAGCAGTTCTAAAATTTCCACGTGTTGAGATATTTGGTGCCACTGCTAAGTTTAGTGGAACAAAGTTCTCTCTTTCTGAAACCATTGCTTTCGAATCTGATTTATCTAAAGGTGACTTATAGTTTCTTATTTCACTGCTTCCGTTCCCCCTTAGTTTAGTTCATACAAAATCATCATTAATATATGCCTTCTCTTGCTAGGCTCTTTATATGTCACCATGGAGAAGGTGTTGGATGCATTCTCCGGAGCTCGTGAGATCTGCATTTCTGTTCCATTCTTATTGTATAATTGTTCTGGTTTTCCACTTGCTGTTTCCAACTCTATCAATGAAATGAATACACGCGCCTGCATTGTTCCTTCCTGCTATGATTCGGATGAGCAGGACCTACTTCTTGGCAAAAGAAATGGTTTGGGTCTTCTATCTTCCAATCATGATTTAGGAACAACTCCAGATATTGAGAGTCTAATAAGTTCTTCCATGAACAATCACGTTGTCTCAATTAGGAAGGGTGTTGACACACATGACAGTATTCTGTATAAATCATCGAACTTGTCAGATTCATCTACCTTTTCTCATGGAAGTCTAGACAAGGAAGATTTAGATGCACCAAATTCATCAGTTTATAGTAGAGAGAATAGTTCAGGTTCAAGCAGTCAATCAAATTTGAAGTCAAGGGGATTTAAGGATACTGAATACAAGAAGGTCAATTTCCGTATGTATTCACCTGATCCTAATTCCTCTGCAACTGAAGTCTTGGTAAGAGTAAGTCGCTGCAAGTCTGAAGAAGCCTGTGTGGATAATATTCCGAACAGCTCGTGGTCAAGCCCGTTTTTCATTGTTCCTCCAACTGGTTCGACAACTGTTCTTGTTCCTCAAAAATCTGCCAATGCTGCATACTTAATATCTGTTACATCTAGTACTGTTTCCGGACCGTTTTCTGGTCGGACAAGAATAATAAATTTCCAGCCCAGGTAATTTTCTTTAACTTCTGTGTGATGATACAGGTAGCATGGTGATTTATAATTGCAATTGTTGTAATCTGGACCCTTCTTCTCATATATTTTGCTTCTTTTCTTGTATTTCAGATTTGTAATTAGCAATGCATGCAGCAAGGACTTGTGTTATAGGCAGAAGGGATCCGACTATGTTTTCAAATTAAGGACTGGAGAAAATTCACATATTCAATTGACAGATGTAACCAGGTACAGCACATCATGGATTTAAAGTGTCATGTAATGGAAATTATTCTTGCTTATTTGTTTGCTCATGGATAAACGCTTAAAATCTTGAAGAGCCACCCATCTATTAACTTTGGTATGTCCTTCTTTATTTAATATTAGTGTGGTAGGGTCATGCATGTCTTGTGTACATATTTGAAGAAGAATACCTAAAAGTCCCACTAAAGATCTTTATGGGAAGACGGAGTTCCTTCCAAATATTTTGAAAACTAGAGTGTGAATGATGAAATTTTAAGTAGACAGAGCATTATTCTTCTTCATTTGGTACTTGGATTGTGGATTTTATTTTAGTTAATTGAAAAATTAAGCATTTTTTCAGCGTATGCTACTTTACAAGTTTTGGGTATAATTTCCTTACAAGCATGGTAAATAAAATCAATGAAAGTTTCATATATTTAATTGTTCAATTAACACTTTTATGTTCCTATCTTTCGTTATAGTAAGTATTATTTACCCTGATTTCTAAAGTGGCACCGAAAGTTTGTTGTCTTGTAGTTTAATTTTGTTATGCTTTATTTTTTCCACAATGTATTCCATTAAAAGCCTACTGCCATGTTGCTATTACGTATAATCAAACTTGATAAAGACGTTACGTTAATTGTAGACATAATATTTGGTGTTTCCTTACAATTGTTTAAGATTCCTTGGTAAAATAAAAAATATTTAGCAGTCTAATTAGAAGATTATTTTGGATAGCATGTTGAAATTCAGACTTTTTCTCAATTAAAAAATGTTAATTCTGTTTTAAAGTATATAATAGAATAGGAAACCATATTTGGATTAATACTTACAATAATTAGAAGTACTTGATATTATATGTATGTATAGAGAGAAAGAGAGCAGGACATTATTTAACTGTTGTTACTGTTCACTCAACTGTTGCTTGAATGACCATTTAAACAATAATTAAACAGTAAAACCAACTCTCATAAAAGTGTTCAGCTGTCTCCTGCAAAATCCCATAAAAGTATACTGACACATTTTTCTTCATACTCCCATCTCCCTCTTTATTACTCCTCATACTCCCATACCCCTCACACAGAAAAACGCCCCGTTTTTTTTGGAAATTCAACAGAAACCAATTTTTTGAGGGTGCCGCAAGATCTGGATGAGAAAAAAAAAAGAAAATTTTCTCCATAATCAACCAAGACCCAGATGAGAAAAAAAGAAGAAAATATTTCCTTTCAAAATTACTCAGAAACAGAACACATCCAAGAGAAAGCCAGAAAGAGGAGAAGAAATAACCATAACTCACAAAATCACTCATCAAAAAATGTAATAACCACAAAATAACTCATCAAAGAATAGCCATAGACAGGGGAAACACATTTGTATTTTGTATTTAGAAAGCTTTTTGATACAAGATCTGGAAGTTTTTATTTTGTATTTAAAAAAAGGAAAAAAAGAGTAGAAGAGGGGGAGACCGTCGGAGACAATGACTAGCGCAAGTGGGAGTCGCTGATGTTAGGGCAGAAGGAGATGAGTGAAGGAGAGGCTTCAGAGGGAGGTGCCGATGTTGGTCGGCAATGAGATTTTCTCCCAGCGCGACTCACATGAGGGTAAGGAGAGGAGGGAGGAAGGCGTTGGTGGTAGATGGGAGAGTCGCTGGAGTTGGGGCGGCGGAAGAATATGAGAGCTATAGGCAGAAATAGGCTGGAGAGTGTGTAAGGCTTAAAACAAATGAGAGCTATTTTTATTTTTTTATTTTTTATTATTATTATTTTTTTGTCGGTTCATTGATATGGGCTGGGCAATTTGTGAAGTGGGTCGCCTTAGGCCCAATTTTTATTAATTTGTATTTAGGATTAGTTGTGATTTATTGATTTAAAAATTATTTTATAAATATTTTATAATTTTTATTAGAAATGATCTCATCTATTAATTTTATTCATTTAAATCATCACGTGAATCATTGATTTTTTTAACCACCTAAGTAAAAATACATCCATTTTTCTCTCATTTTATCAGATATCTTTCCCCCTCCTTTATTTTCAAAATTTACTCTTACCTGCACTTTGCTTTTGTGATTTTTGCGTTCGTTTATGGAAAATAGAAAAGAAAAACGATTACTGTGCGTATGAGAGGCTGGCTGCAGTTTGTAGAGAGGATGGACGAAAATGGGGGGAAATTGGGGAGAGAGGGTGAGGCAAGATTTATAGATCCGACAAGATTTATAATCACCATTCACCATACCTTTCTTTCATCATCCGGATCTGTAATCCTCCAAACGAATTTGGGACGTCGGCAAGATCATGAGACAGAAGAGTGAATTGAACAAGATAGGATATTTTCTAGACGGCAGACAGATCAGATGAGTACGTCGGGGAGGTTTGTTCGGAGAGAGATGGCTAGGTAATCCACGGAGAGAGATGAGAGAGGGGGTAACTAACGAAATAAAGCTTTTCGATAACTCCAGAACGCATGACAGATCAGGTGGGGACGGCGTGCCAGTTTTCAGCATTTGCCGCAAAAATTGCTAATCTAATATATAGATCCCACTATTATTTTGGGATTCCAAATCAATGGTGCTGGCCCATTTTGATGCGTGTACATCTAGGACTGTTTACATGCAAAATTTTGTAAAGTAAAGTAAAATGTAACATTCAGGATTATTGACCGGATGCTACTTCTTTTTGTACAAGTTTTTAAATTTTTAGAGTTCGAATTGCACAATTTTCTAAAGTCATTTAACAATCATAAATCCTTCTTTTTCATAAGTTATTTGAGACACTAACGATCTTTAACGACTTTTACTCTAAATGTTATGAAAAGTCTACATTTTAGTTATTTTAGCTCTAACCTAAAATTCAGGGAATAAAATCTCCTTTTTTAATGATCGTGTCATATTCACGTACACTAATACATAAAAACAAGAAGAGTGAGAGCATTAGGAGTCTTTGAAACTTTAGTTGCTTGGCGATTGAACCGTAAAATGATGTAATATTCATGAATTGAAAATATTAAATAATATTTTATCATATGCCTAAAATTAATGATCATATTTAACTGTAAACTATGAATATTTTTGAATTAATATTTAATTAAAAAAATAAAGCCACGTGCCCTTGGGCACGGGCATACACTAGTGCTTCTATAATTCCACTCCCAATGCCTTCATTTTTGGGCTCCGTATTGCCTTCGCTAGTCCGAATCAATGATGCCTTGGGTTTGGGACGCTAACCGTGGCAAACCAGTCCGCACAGATGCGACGCTGAGTTTTGGGCCTGAAGGGAACTTGGTCATTGCCGATGTCGATGGAAAGGTGGCATGGCAAACTGGCACGGCCAATAAGGGTGTGGTTGGGCTGGAGGTCCAAATGATAGTATGGTGTTATATGATGGTGAAGGTAAAATTGTTTGGCAAATCTTTGATCATCCGACAGATACACTTTGAGTGGGCCAGGCATTAAAGTAAAGTGGGCCAAACAAGCTTGTATATAGGTATATATATGTGTGTGTGTGTATATATATATATATATATAGAGAGAGAGAGAGAGAGAGACTATACTCGTATTTGAAATAAACACTTCTTTCAAAGTCTGTAAAAAGTCGGATATCATGGGTCAAAAAAGAAAAATGTATGAAGCTAGATAAAAGGAATATATGGAAAGTCTTATTATCCCTTCTGAGCCTTCGAGTTCGTCTGGGTGTGACCACGGTGCATTTGTATGCGATCTCTGTCTATCTATTACATGGATATCTTTCTTTATTCTTGTGCATGCTATCCTTTATATTCTCATGTGTGGGCCCACATTTAACAAATTGCAGGGAGTTGCTAGTTTCTGTTCGTTTTAATGAACCTGGATGGCAATGGTCAGGATGCTTCTTGCCGGAACATTTAGGGGATACTCAGTTGAAAATGCGGAACTATGTTTCTGGTGCAGTAAACATGATACGTGTAGAAGTGCAGAATGCTGATGTTTCTATCAAGGATGAAAAGATTGTCGGTAACCCACATGGAAACTTTGGAACATATCTTATCCTTTTATCTGATGATGACACAGGCTTTATGCCATACAGAATTGATAATTTCTCAAAGGAGGTTAGTACATATGTGAGGTTTGAATCTTATAATAACCATATCTAGTTCTACTTTTGGTCTAATGATAAAGATGAGTCAATTAGTATATTGTCTGTCCATATTTTGGATGGTTGAGGAGCTTTGACAATGAAAACAGCCTATGCCCAGTAAAAAATGGAATAAATATTAGTAATAATTCTAATTCTAATGTATAATTAGAATAATTAAGAGAAAAAGATAACTAATCTTGTTCTACTCAACTTAACTCAGCCTTATTCCCAATCTCTTGGGTTGGCTCCATGATTCCTTCATCGCCATTAACGGTCAAATGCAACGTCATCGCATAAGTGACAGACCTTCGTTCCGTTTTTTATTAATGATAGTTGTTCGGAAACAACTTTGTCAAAATTCAAGGTTGAAAAATATAGAGGGTCAAGATGTGATTTATATCAGTGGGTCCCATCCTTAATATTTTCATTTGTGGCTGATTTGATGTCGAAAATAATTCGGCACTGGTGTTCGCTATGCTTATTAGGGTCTTTTGGAATATTGATATCCACATTACCTTTGGTCTTCCCCTACCCCTAGCTTGATTGAGGTTGATCATCACACTTCCTAACGGGTGTGGTAAGATTGTAAGAGGCCTACGTTATACGTGTCCGAACCATCTTGTTCAGTTCTATAATTTTCTCTTTTATAGGAGCAACTTACATGATCTCTTGAATTTATTCATTAGTGATATTCTCTTTTCTAGTTTTTCTATGCCTACGTCTCAACATTTGCATTTCATTGGGCATTTTATCTTATATAATTATTTTATTAAATAACTTAACCAGCCAAGACACTCCTATATCTCCTAAGCACTTCCATACCTCAATGGGGATTCCATCCAGTTTTCATGTTTCTTAAGGCATCTTACACTCATTAATTTCTACGGAAGAGTGTAATATCTGTACTCATGTCGATCATACTCTCATGTATTACTACATTTCTTACATGTTGATCATATAAAAGTCTTTTAAATTATAATTTCCATCTATCTTTTATATTCTCGTCATCTTTGACTAGGAAATGGGAATCTTAGCTCATGTATCTCATTGAAATCCTCTTTGATTTTGTAAGTTTGTATATAACCTTTCCCATCTTTTGTAACTAATTTATTATAGAAGTCTTTGAATGCTTTAGGCTTATAGTCTTTATCCTTTTGATTCACCTAATACTTCTTTTGATACTCTTTTATTACGGCCAAACATTTTATTCCACATTTCATTAGCCTCGCCCCGTACATTCCATGTTGTATGGTTTAGCATTTTTTTTCTTTAAACAAACCTAATCTCGTCTTTTAGATTATGCCACATAGTTCTTAGAATTTTGGTGTCTTTTCTATATTGACTTTTGTTTTTAAGGTAAGCTCTCTCGTAGAATTACCTTACAAACTTTACATGTTAATTTATCTGCTTTCCTACCTAGGAATAGTCTTTTTTCTCTCTCATTTAATCCACTTTTAAAAGTCACCAATTGCTCTTCCCCTTCTTAAAACATGTGTTCACTATCACTAAGTCGTAAGCGAACAAAAAATATAGCAAAACTACTGCAATATTACTTATATAACCAAAACCATATCCTCCATGCACCACTTCAGACCGAACACGGTCCTCTCTTACATGACCATTATATTCCCCTTAATGTATAGTTTTTCGGTTCTAGGCATCCCCTGAGCTAATTCATTAAATCCTCTCAAAAGTTGAACTTTTGTATGTTGTTTTAATTCCACTCATGGTGCATATTATTTGTTCTCGTAATACCATATGTGTCTCTCTTTTTGGGATGAAGGGAGTACTATTTAACCCCATTTTTTTGTCTAGAACAAAATGTGACTCATTTTTGGGACAAAGGACTCTTTAACCCCATTTCTCTGTCTATCTCTTCGAGTACAGATCGGTGTTTTCAAGCTTTCTCTTTGTTAAAGAGTAATATAGTAAGTAATATTCTGTATTAGTATAGTATTTGGTGTATGAGTATCGGATTTGGTATTGAGTATTAGCATAGGATTTGGTATTTCCTATTAGTGTATGATTAGGATAAGTAAACTATAAAGTATCCTTTTATGTTTGGAATAATGATACGCACAATTTTCTTCTCTCTCTCTCTCTCTCTCTCTCTCTCTCATTTTCTCCTTCTCTGATTCATCTTTCTTCTTCTTCTCTCTTTTATTCTTGTTGTTGATCGATTACCCATTTGTGTATTGTAGTCACATTATATTAAATCTTTCTTCCAATTGTAGTTTCTACTAATTCAATCCATTTCTGGTCATCGTTCCTATGTTTCAAGTTTCTAACCTAAGCTAGTAGTATATGTTTTCCTCCTTGCTCATTTGTTTCCACATTTGGGCGATGATGTGGCGCATCTAGCCTATTCGATACACCTTGGCAAGTGCACGGAACACCCTGCTAAATATCAATCACACCGTATTGTAGATGTCATGCCCCTTGCTCTTCCGCAACACCCTGAGGCAGGTGCAACGGGTCACACATAGCGGTCGACCTCCTAGCATTTATGGGTTTTAGGATTCATGTTTATAGGGCACCTGACAAAGTTTTACACTGGCTTTCACGCTACCTAAGGCAACCTTCCTTTACCCGGGCTTGTGGCCGATTATGTTCAGGGTAAAGCTCTAAGTGCGACACATGCGGCGTTAAATATAATCATGATATGAGATATAGAATTTCATGTACAAGTGAAGTTTATTACAAAGAATGGATTTGATTGGCAATTTGGTAAATTGGTGTACCAGTTGGTTGATTCCACAAAACATCCGTGTTTTTTAAATTTCTGAAAGTTCGTATTGTTTCAGTGTGTTACTCTGATTTGCTTATGATATTTACATATTTTGCATGTTGTAGACGCTACGAGTTTTCCAGCAAAGATGTGCAACTTTTGAGACTGTTATTCACTCCTATACCTCTTGCCCTTATGCTTGGGATGAGCCTTGCTATCCACATCGGCTTGTTGTTGAGGTATGTCACTTGTTTTGAAGTGACACAAACACACATATGCATGAATAGACAGTAAATTTTACTCATGTGAATAATACTGGTATATCTGTCTTCTCAATCTCATAAGGTACCTGCTGAGCGGGTCATTGGGTCATTTACTCTTGATGATCCAAAAGAGCACAAACCTGTGTACTTGGCTGCAACTTCTGAGGTACCTTCTTGGTGGGGCTCAACTCATTTTTTATGTTATACCTAGGACTCTTACCAGAAGGTCCAGCACTGAGCTGTTTAATTGCTTTTCTAATCTCAAGTTTCAGCTGTTGTTCGAGTCGGGCTAATTACTCATAAGGATCGGGCTCTGCTCGTTATTTGCTGTGTTTAGTTCACAAAATGGTTTTTACTTTTAATGGAGTTTTACTTTTATTTGTGGATCCCCTTCTCATATATACTGACCACATTTTCATTTTAAGCTTTCTAAAAGTTTTATGTCAAGTAGAAAGTTGATGAACAATAATTAACTAATTTCTAGGTATGTCCCCAACCAAGTTAAGATATACCAACTATTAATTAAAACTCAAGATATTAGTAAAGGGAATATATTGAAATTAAACAATGATCTACCAGATAGTAGTACACAATGATCTAGATGCTTTTACGAGAAATCCTAAAAATGTGAGTTTGTTTAAATGATTATATGTACGAGGTAGAGGGAATGTCTTTACTAGTACTGCAGTACACATGTACCAAATTTAACTTACTTAATAGCATGGCCTTATACTGTTATGCATTATAACGCCACCTACAAATATAAAAGTAGCAAACCTAACTCTCAAGATAAAACAGCTAAACTGATTCTTTGAAGGAGTCCTGAAAATTTGATCTAAATCAGTCCTGGTAGAAGAATGCACAAGTACTTATATAACCAACGACCACTTGGTCTAGCGGCATCCTCTCCTCTTTTCTAACGGGAGGTTAAGGGTTCGGGTATATTCATAGGCAATACTGAGGAGAATTGATGGGTCCGTTTGGATGGTGAATTTTGGTTTGGTTTTGTAATGATATAAATATATAAATATAATATATATATATATTATATAGGGTTAATCTCATTTCAGACTCCAATATTTCCGTGGAGTTTCGAAACAGGCCCCCAGGTCTCAAAAGTTTCGAAATGGGCCCTAATATCTCATTTTTGTTTCGAAATAGGGTTTTTTTGACGGATTCGTTAGAAACATAACGAATTTCAACTCACGTGCAAAAACGTGAGTTTTGTTAGGGCTTTTTTGTCATTTTATCCCTGTATAAAGTTCAAGGCTTAAAATGAAATTTATCAAAATAAACCTTAATATTTTTTCAAATTAAATTAAAATTTAATTAAGATTAAGTATAATTAAATGTAAAACCTTAGTTAAAAATTAATTATAAGTAGAAGTTATTTAAATGTTTTTAAAAGTTAATTATGATTAATTCTAAAATTAATTAATTAATTTTTAAATAATAAATACCTTAATTAAATAATTTCTTAATTAAGTAATTTCTTAATTCCTTAATTAATCATTCCTTAATTAATACCTTAATTAATCATTTCTTAATTAAATAATTTCTTAATTAATTATTCCTTAATTAATAATTCTTTAATTAAATTTCTACACCACCAACAAACCACCACACCCACTGACTGCACCACCAACCTTCCACCATCTCCCTCTCTCACAACCACCCATATCCACACAAGCCGTCACCCCACCACCAGCCGCCACCCATAACTACAGACACAAATCCAGTTCTTCGATTGAAAACAAGCCGCCACCCATCACCAGATTTGAACCGATCTAAACCCAACCTCATGAGCTTTTCCCTGCATTTTTTCTAGTTTAAACCAGGCGACATCAACCTCCTCCTCCCAACATCCATCAAATTTCCCAGATTGAGCATGCTTCTGCAAAAACATCCATCCCCCTAATTTTCCAAACCCGGCCAGAACTTCCACTCGCATAGGAATTCAATCAAACTAAGCAAAACCCAAATCTGAAGAAAAAACTTCAATTATTCGAAACTGAACCGTGACCCTACCATCCCCTTCCCCATTTCTGTTTCCCTCTCCCTCTCTCTTTCTCTCTCTCTCTCTCTCTCTCAAACTCAGATTCCGACTTCCCCACCCTTTAAAGCACTATAATCACGGCGGCAGCTCCAGATCTAAGATAAATCGGCGGGTCGTTAGGGAGGATGAGA
>JAOTQG010135205.1:0-19874 GCA_025631175.1 Iris virginica
TTTACTGTGTTGGGAGATTCAAATACACAGTACTGAAAATATTTTTACTGTGTCTTTGAATCTCCCAACACAGTAAAATTTTTCGTTACTGTGTATTTGGTTCCTATAGTTCCTATTTTAATTGGTTCCTATTGGAGCACGCCCCTATATATATATATATATATATAACAAATAGGTTTAGGGTTCAAATCATCGATAGTACTTTCCACTTTTGCCAAATTTTAAAGCACTAAGTGCCATCTTATCCCACTAATATGGTTCAATTTGATCCATTATCGAGTGTAATATAAAGTTATATCCAATATTTAACATGACATATAATGTACTCGCAGAGCCGAAAGAGTTAGTTTGAGGACGAGAGCAGGAATAGTAAAGGTTGTGGGAATAGTAGTGTGCATGGGGGGAGTAGCGACACTCGCGTTCTACAGGGGTCCTTACTTGAAACTACTTATGCACCACCACCTATTTCAGGCTCATCGTCGAAATTATGTGGCCAATTCCTCGTCCGAATCAACAAGTAGGGCGACATGGACAAAAGGCGTCTTTCTCTTGCTTCTTTCCAACACATTTTGGGGTTTGTGGCTAGTTCTACAGGTACGTTCAAGTCGATCTCCCCAATATTTTCTTTTTGTACACTAAAACTATGATCATGACATCGATAAAATTCTACATTTTTGACGTAAGAATTTTGTATGGTTTATATGTAGCCCCTACTATCCATTTAACATCAAATTATTTATGAATTTTTGGATCGACTGTGATGAACGGTTAAAACATCCAATAAGATTGGAATGATATAGAAACTAGAGAGAATCCGTACCTAGCTAGATCGATCTATATGAACTTAATTTTTGATCAAAGTTCTCACTATTTTTGTAAATGTCTAAACCCGAAATATATTCAATCAATCAAGTAGTACAATATATGCTATATTGAACTATATACTCTATTTATAATGTGCATACTAAAAAGTTAAATTTCGAGTACTTTGTTTTTGGTCGGACTATGAAAATCGACTAATGACCAAACAAATTGGGAGAGGGACATTACATGTAAGATGCAATCTAAATAGTTCGGACTTTAATGAATCATATATATGCATGTGGTACATGTTTTTCTTTTTCCTGCTTTTTGTGAAGCTAATTTTTTCTTCAATAATTGGACGACAATATATAGCAAAGGTTCCAAAGTTGTTTTTACTTTTTACCCTCACGATCCCATGTTTCCTTTTAGAAAGAAACAAGCATATCATCTTTTATATATATTGGTCATCTCCTTTAGCACGATTCTTCTTTTGACATTTCACTATCTTACCCATTATCCCCTTCTTCTTTTTTTCGATTGAAAATATGACTTTTAATCTTATAATTAATCAATCCGAAAAGATGGTTGACCGAACAATCATAAGATAATAACAAATGCTTTCTCAATCATTACATATATATATATATATATATATTTTTTTATTGCTGTTATTGTTATTGCTATTATTGGTTGCAAAGAGAGAGAGAGAGAGAGAGAGAGAGAGAGAGAGAGAGAGTGAGAGATTTATTCCGTTACAAACCACATTTTCGTACAAATCGTGAGAATCAGTTGTAGCTTAGTACATTTTTGTTGTATGTTAATTATATGTCTGTAAAACAAAGATCCAACAAAAGATTTTTTTAAGAAAATTAAATAAGATACGACAAAAATAGTAAAATACACCAAGTGTTCGTAAATATACAACAAAATAACTAAAATACGATTAATTAACGAAATACAACAAAAATATGATAAGATACAACAAAAAAGATAAGATACAAAAAAATTAGCGAAGATAAAATAAAAATGTACTAAGATACAATATGTTCACGGGTTTATACAATAGTTGTGGTTTGTACGTGATCACTTTCATATATAGCGTCCTTATAACATTAATTTGTTATTAGTATGATCCGTATTATTATTGTTACTATATAAAGTTGGTGTATAACTATACCGCGTTAAAATTATTCGCTCATCTTGGTTGGTAAAGTGCAGGGAAGAGTAATGAAGGGATACCCGTCAAAGCTTCTATTCACGGCATTGCAGTGCCTTCTCAGCGCCATTCAGTCCTTTTTCGTAGCCATTGCTTTGGAACGAGACCCTTATCAATGGAAGCTGGGCTGGAATGTTCGCCTCCTCGCTGTTGCTTATTGTGTGAGTGAGCTACTAATTATACTCCCATCGTAGTCTAGTTGTATGCAAAATTAATCAAATTATATAAAGCTCATAAACGCGCGATCATGCACGTTGATCATGACTGCAGGGAATAGGGGTGACGGGGGTAACATACTACTTACAGGCGTGGGTGATTGAGAAACGTGGAGCCGTGTTCTTAGCCATGTCAACTCCTTTAACCCTCGTTCTCACCATCGTTTTCTCGGCCTTCCTCTTTGGGGAATTGATAAGTTTCGGAAGGTACGTAACGTACATACTCCAATTTACATGATCATGTCAATCTAGCTATTTATCTCTTTTGTGCGTGGCATTTTCTTCTGATTCGTTTTATTTTTGTAAAAATTAATATACATTTTTCTTTTGCATGGAAAGAGCACGAACACACACATACGCCCGTAAATTGTTTCAATTTTTACTATTGATTATTTATGAAAGAAAGGCTAATTTTAAATTTTATTGTTTTTGTTGGTTTGAAGTGTTGTGGGAGCAATTTTGTTGGTGGGAGGGCTTTACAGCGTACTGTGGGGAAAAAGCAAAGAAGAGATGATAAATAGCGATGAAGCTCAGAAGCAAAATTTCGAATCAAAAGAAGTTATTTCAATGAAAAGTTTATCTGCGCCATTACCCGTGTAGGGATCACTTGAAAATTAGTACTCCATACCATTACCACTAGCTAGGTTTGGAGTGGTTCGAGATTTATACCTCATTCGTTCTAAAATAAGTGTCAGAATTTGTTATAATCATGAACAAATTTTGATCTTCATATTTTGGGAAGAAAAAGATGTCGGTATAGAGTTATATTTTCTTTTTGCCGGTACCGTGGAAATATGTAGCTTAATTTTATGAACGAACATTAATTTATCATAAGTTTCAGGCCTTGAATGAAGATTTCCAGAGCATACAGTAGTAGAACATTGAACTACTTCCAAACTAAGCTTATATATGCAGTAGTTGTGACACCTTGAATGAAGATTTCCAGAGCATACAGTAGAACACAATTACTTTTGTTATTAAATAAGTGTTATATTTTGACTTTTTTATATCAATTGTATTAAATGTTGATCAATTTTTTTTGTGAAACTTGATGTTAATATATATGTTACAAAAAAATGTTGTTATAGTTTATTTCATAATTTTACAAATATAGAAGTTTTGAAATTAATAACATAATGTGTATATATATATATATGTTTAATAATTATTTTAATGATAAATTAGTTGATTTTCAAATTATTATACTAAACACTCATTAGAGGTTGAGGGTGTAATACAAATCTAACCATTTCTAATGTCACCCCAACCTATTGATTTATTTATTATTAAAAAAAATTGGGTAAAAAGCTATTGATGTTATGAGTTCAACTTTTTTCTTATAGTTATATTTATATTTTAGTTATGTTTAATTGCCAATTTTTCTTTCTAATTTAATATTGACATATATAATAATAATAAAGAGAATGTAAAATGTGGTAATTGGAAAGAAGTACTAAAATCATAAGGGACAAATGTAATGAACTGTTAAATTTAAGTAATAATCTTAATATTAAATCGGGACAATTTTCATAATTGAACCCTGAAATTTTTTACAATTTAAAATTTGTCCCTGAACTTAAGAAATTCGAAATTTTGGGCCAAGATCGTGAAATCGGGCCAAATCGAAGCCCACCGTTAACGAGTTGTCATTTGCTGATGTTAAGTAGCACGTGATTTTCACTTGCCATTTGGATGGAGGGCAAAAAAGGAACATCAGTAACAACCATCTTTCCAAAGGCCTCTTTGTTCGATAAAAAGAAGAATCTAAGGAGAGGTACTTCTTCGAATCGATAGAGAAGTTTTCTGTGCAATCAAAGAAGAGTACTTCTTCGAATCGAAATAGAAGACTCCTGAAGGCTTGATCGAACTAGAACAATACTCAAAGTGGGTGAAAAATATTCCAGTCATTTAGGGTTTCAAGTCTTTAAGAAAATTGTTGGAGTGATTTAGGGTTTCAAAAGGGGAGAATTTAATGGCCGGGAACTGTGCTTGTGGAGGTGTACCTTTGTTGAAAACGAGCTGGACAACTGCAATTCGGGAAGAAGATTTTTCACTTGTGCAAGAGGAAGAGTAAGAACAACACGTTTGTCTATTTAATATTTAGTCTTTGAAATCTGAAAATATCCAATTCTTCTACATTCATGTTTGAAAATGTCCAGTAAGCTTCAATTTCATGTTTGAAAATTTATTTTTTGTAAATCTACAGAATGAAGGTTGTGGATATTTTGTTTGGTTCAATCCACTTATGTGTGCAAGATCTGCACATCTCATATCTGGCCTCATTGGAAGAATGAACAAATCACAAGGAGAGATTGAAGCACTGAAGGGAAAAATCAAGTGGTTCCAGTTCTGTATTTTTATTTCTTGCCTTATATCCATATTAATCCTTTTTTCATCTGTAGGAGGTTGTAATGTAGTTGATTAGGATGGTGTTTGGTAGTATGTATTATCTCGTCCCCTTCGTTGATCAAATTTCTTCTCTATAATTTCGGATATGAAATGAAGTGATGTTGGGATTTGCCTTTTTTTGGGCTTCATAGCTTTGTTGAAGAAATCATACACCAACACCCAACATTGAAACAAACTTCGCAAACTGCGAAAAGAAAACACACAAGCAACACAGAAAATGCAATCTTGCAATCAGTTGACAAGATTTCCACTTCCACTCTCACCTTCACCGTTGCCACGGCGCTTTGGACCATCTTTGCATTTGTTGTTGTCTTTACACTTCTTCGGGGGTTCCCAATGGCTCAAATCCTTGACCAAATAATTGGCCAATCCTTGGTGTAGGATCCTTTGATGAAGCTTGTACTTATGCGAGTTTGCAACGCCGAGTGCATGTTAGCGGATTGCAACATAGTTGCGGAACACTTGCTTTTGTCTGGGGCAAGGGGAGTATGGACAAAAAAATGGTTCATTTCCGGCACCATCTGTAAGGACTTTTTTCTGACCGTTTCGCAAATCACCCTCGTAAATTACAGCTCGCTCTTCAAATTCACTATCCGAAAGATCCTCCCTTTCTTCTTCAGTTGAAGAAGTTTCAGCTTCATTTCTCTTCATGTTTCTTATTTGGGAAAGAAAACAAATTGTTTGGTTCCTCAAACCATTCTTTGCAACATATATATAATACGTAGAAAACAATGTAAACTCACCATGCTCAACATCACATGTCCAACAATATGCATTTTGCAAACTACCAATATTGTCCACTGTTACCCCTTGACCCTTACAACCTCTCAAGTTGTGTCCACTGTTCCCACATCTTTTACAAGTCATCACCCTAAACTTCAGGCCATTGGAGTGACAAGGCTTTCTTGGCTCATCTGCAGCTCTTCTTCTACATTTCCTTGGCCTCCTTGATTGTGCTTTTACCTTTGGTGCCACAATTGGAATACGGTTTTGTGGTTCCCACATACTTACTCCATTAATGGGTTTAATATTGTGTTCATAAATTTTCTCTTGCATTTTCTTTGATCATATAATCATGCACCCATTCCTCTGGAACCGCATTACCACCATTCTTTCCATACTCATATATTGCAGATACTGCATGTTTGCAAGGAATACCTGATAAGTCCCAAGCTCCACAACTACAAGTTCTCCTAGTTAATGACATAGTCAAATTTGCTCAACAAAATCAATCATTCCACCATCGTAAACAATTCTATCAATATCATTTATTTTCACTTTCCCTCCATGGTGCACTTTCAAAGGAAAAAATTTTGGGATTTGCAGATGCAATTAAAAATGGTAATCACATATGACTATTTCATGTAAAAAGACAGACAAAAATGGACAAAGCTATGGTCCAGTGGGTAGTAAAAATATCCAGAGTTTTGGGTCCATTTATCTATAGTATATAGACATTAAAGTATTACAGATCAAAGTTGAAAAAGGACAAGATCCACCAACTTTAAAAAGATTTACTTTATCATAACATTCAAACAAAAATGAAAATCAAAGGACATCGAACCTGAAATATTCTCATTTTTAACACAATATATATTTCAGATACACCAGTTGCAAACACGAGCCTCAATAAAAAGTATTTAAAAAGTTAGGACCATACGAATCTCCCAGAGCCCATCATTTGCATCTCTATCGCCCATTATTGTGTCTATTCTTTTAGAAAAATCACCAACTTCTTCGTCTTTGATTTGCCTCCTTCAAAAAACCCTAAATTTCTCCACTGATATAAACCTGCAACCTATAAACCCTAATTTTTCTCTCGTTGAATCGCGGCTAAGAGAGCGTAATAATTATCCCCAAGTGGCTTCGATTTCAAATTTGCGAACCCCCAACTTTTTCTTCTTCTTCGATTTTCATGTGATTCCAATTATCCCTCGAATGAAATGAAGAACCCGTAACTCAAATGAAGGGAAAACTATCTCTTAATCAGAGGCCTTAGAATGATGATTGTTACTGTTATTCCTTTTTTACCCTCCATCCAAATGGCACATGAGAATCACGAGCTCCTTAACAATAGCAAATAACGGCCCGTTAACGGTGGACTTTGATTTTGGCCCGATTTCGCGAACTTGACCCAAAATTATGAATTCCTTAAATTCAGAGATCGAATTGTGGATTTAGAAAAAAATTCATGAACTAGAAGTTGTCCCCATTAAATATTACTATTATATATATATATATATATATATATTTTTTTTTTCCAAACGGGCAAAACCCCTGAGGGTTTATATCAATTGTAAGATACTCAACATTGCTAAGCTCAAAACAATAGATTTTCCGTCTTCCAGGTAATAATCGATCTCCTTTTCATTCTGTTTTGCTTCAATTTCCCTGTGAGAGCATTTCTTCGATGATTTTTGTTTTTGTACTGTTTCAATCGGACTTGGGTTTGGATTAATTTGAACGATTTCTAGTGGAAAATTCTCGGTCAGTTTAACAATGACAAGGTCATTGATGAACTCTTGGAGAGATCATTTTCTTACTGTTTATCAAAATTTATGAACCAACCTACATACTACTCCATTGCGTGGAAGTCCTACTGTTTAAGAAAAAGATGTAAGGCTAGACTGGGAAATTTACCCATGTAAAATTCACCGATTTGTGCGAGCTGCTAGCCATTAACAGAGGTTAGGTTTGGGGGTGGTATGCATGCTGGAAAGGGTTAATGAAGTTTGCGAATTTAGATGGGTGAACATAGGATCGCACATTCATAGCGCTGCAATTTTAATGGGCGGGCTTGGGGCTTTAGGCCGAGAGAGATGTTAGAGATGCCTACTTGGATTGGTAATTCTCCTATACATAAAGCAGCTATAGGAACAAGGTGGTTGTACAGTTGTTGTTGGTGGTGGTGGTGTCGGTATAGTTGGTGTAGGTGGTGGCAATGGGACCTTAAATGAAGGTTAAGCCGATTAAATATGATTGTTGTCAGGAAATCTACATGACTATATTTGAATGAGTTGCGCCACTTTAACACCTCCATTAAGTTTTGACGGTCAACATATGCATGTGCTTTTAGCCTCCTGAAAAGTTGGTCAATGTTTTCCGGTGATTATAGGAGTTCGATGGTCTAATGGGGACCCTTAAGCAAATGGTTCAAAACTTAACCCTTAATTAAATCTGCAAGACTGTAAATTTTCTCATGAATCATTCAGAATTGTATTCTCTTGAGTCTTGATTGAATCAAAAGGTGACTTATATATATATATATATATATATTTTTAGGATAGGGAAAGGTTTTATCATCCAATGGATGACTGCAATCCTGGCTTAAAATTGTGGTGAGTGAAATGTAAGGGGCTTCCACATTGTACAAATACATCTGCTCAATACTACTAAAATGTTTCTGTTATCAGAAACAAAGAAATACTCCCTCCGTCACTCATTTTGGGACCGAGGGAGTACCATTTTTTGCTCTTTTAGAGCATAGCATTCCTGTTTTTCCTTTATGCAAGTACGTCTGCGCAAGAAGGCGCGGTTTGATTTATGTGAAGCAATCTGCGAATTTGCAACTATGTGTAATTTTTTCACAAAGCTAAGAATTGATTGATGTCCCTAAGCATACTTGTTTATTAGAGCTACAATCTATGCGCAAACAGCTTGATTGACTAAATAGAAGGTTACTAGTGGCCATGACCTGCAGGATTTCTACTTTTTATGTCGCTCTCTGTATTCTTTTTAGTGATTCTCTGTTGTTAGTTTCTCCTTCTTTGTTAAGAGACTTGGAAGTTGGAACTTAATTGCTGTGTATTACATAAATACTGGCGATTAACCTGCAGCAAGCTTCATTTGATCTTGCCTTTTAAAAGTTGCATGCAATATTTTATGTATACGACCGTAAACAATGCTTTTAATGCAGTGGGCTGAATTTGGCTTTCTGCTCGAAAGAACACACGAGCTTGAGGTAAAGCTTCACCAAGACCCTCAATATCACTTCAGAAAGGGAGGGTCTCCATCATTGGGGTTAGAGACTGAAGGAGGAGTATATGGGGGAAGACACGTTATTATTTTTGCAACTGCACAAGTTATCAGCCATAAAGTCAGAGGAAGACCTTGAACACATCCTCTCAACCCTTTGGAGAACCCGCAAAACTGGTCTCAGCACTTCAGAGAAGTCACACATTCAGTCCCTTCTCAATCTTCCGTCACTTTCTGGAGTTGATCCTGTAAGAAGATCCATATCTGTGTCTCTCGATTTCTCTCTTTTCTTTTAGCAGTAGTTGAGATTCATATGAATTATTGATTTTGTTGTGTAGAGAGGTTTCTAGTATTGTGGTTTTTTATCGGAGGGGCCAAAATAAGGAGAAAAATATATGCCTAACTCATTCTTTGGTTTGAAGGCTTCCTTTAACATCTCATCGAATAATTTCTGCAAGCAGTTTGAGATGCATAGCTGTAAAATGTATCTGGCCATATACCGTAAGGTAGCTATGAGCTTGATTCATGTCAATGAGATATGTTCATGTTATCTGATGACCACAGAGTATGGTCAATTACAGTGAAAAAAAAAAGTAATTAATGGGAAAAGAAGGATTATGAAAAACTATATTAATGTACTGCTGAGTAATATTGTTGCAGATTTCGTAAGTGCTCTGTATAGTACAAGCAAAGGCAAATGTGAATTGTGTTGGATGACATTCGTACAAACCTTAGAAGTATATTTTCATGTATATAGTCAAGCATTTCACGAGATGCACTCAGCAACTGCGATGAATTATGATCTATTTTCCTTTGTTCCTATATTTTGACACACTGTGGCCTGCAATTTTGGGTACAGGTTCTGGCATGCCTTCGCACACTCATCCGAAAATGTGCAAGTGAGAAGTTTTCTGGAGATGATCTATCGCAACTATTTCCATCTGATCTGCCACTTGATCTGCATAACATTCTTATTGTGATGTTTCAGAAATTTCAACACCAGTGGGAGGAAACATCCAGTAACCAGGTGATACTCAGTGACAATCTAAGAAATATGTTATGTTAGTTATCTATAGACAAGAAGTTTGACATTTCAATTTTCCACTTTCTCCTATTGTTACAACTTTCTTTGCCTTTCTCCTATTGTTACCACTTTCTTTGCCTGCTCTAATTGCCTTGTTATGTCGTTGATGTGCACTTTTCCAGTATCCAATGCCGATTACCAATTTTGTTAACCCGATGAATGGAAGCTTGGGACATGGATTCACATCTTTCTCCTCTCCAGAAGTAACTGCATCTCTATGGCCTTGGCAAGATGATCATGTGGCTCACTTTAATCTCAACAATCTTGGGGTTTCTACTCCAATGATTGCTGAGACCAATGTCCCACTTTTGGCTCCCATGTCCCTTCAGCAAGATGATTCTCATCCTTGTGATTTGGTATGTGGAGATAATATTATCACATTGATTGCATAGTCTATGTAGATTTTGTTTCTACTTCTATAGTTCTATTTCGTTGATCGGAATGCAAGTTATGAAAACAGCTGCTGTTCTTCTCTTCTGGAACATTTCCCGTTTTGACCTCCTTCTATGGGTTCCTATTGATATGTGATGGAGCCAGGAGCTATCCTCCCCATTTTAATTGATTTTAACTTCTTCGGTTCTTTTAGAGCCCTCGTATTACTTCGTCAACTTGTAAAATCTAATGATAGCTTAGTTATAAAGTTGAACAAACTTGTCTTTGACATCTATCATCTATGTGAAATTGCTGAACTTGAATCCAGTGGTCATGAGCCATTAGCAATTAATGTGCATTCATGATTTCATTTGCATTACTACATTTGAGCCTTGGTATCAAAAAGAAAAAGAAAAAAGACTAGGTTCGAGCCAGCAAACAATATACATGTTTCATTTGTTGTATTTTTTGTTGTTGTCAGGAACATCAAATAGAGCTACTTAATAGGGTCATAAGCATATTTGTACAACTTTCTAGCAGTTTGTGCTCCCCGATGGGCTTGTTGAACATGTGTTTGACTTCCTTTAGAAATAGAAATATTACTTAAAGTTGCTATTGTTTAACCTACGATGTACATGCTGCTTGCTGATTCTGAAGTTTCTTTTATTTTCACTATTTAGTTTGCTCGTTTAGAATAGATGATAAATGTATCAAAAAGCTGATTCTTTGGCAGCCTGGGATTCCTCTGTTTCATTTATTCAGGGAACTCTACCCCACCTGAAGTCCATCGCCTTGGACTTCGGTTTTAGCATTTAGAATAGATGGTAAAAGTAAAATTAAAAAAGTGATTATTTTGGCAGCCTAGTAATGTCATCTTTCATTGATTCAGGGAACTCTACCGCGCCTGAAGTCTATGACGTGGACCTTGGAGAAACGGAACAAGACACCAACTAATAAGGTGGTAATCATTAGTCTCAAGGTATGCAAAATTTATAGTGCATTCTTAACTTAGTAGGAACATCCGATTGAAAAAGTCCCGGCTTCATCAGCCAAAACAACCGGATTGTTTAAAAGAAAAGTGCATCTCACATGCTATACCCTTGTTGACACGGCATGACACGATGTGGATATGATTGATGTATACGTAACGTACACTGGATTCTTCAAGGTGTACTTTGTATACGCCAGCTCATGATTTTGATTAAAGTTTCTTAACTTTTCAAATATTGAGTTATAAATTCGTAATGAAATTTTTCTACGAAACTCCCTACTAATCCTAATGGACCAGTTTACAACTTCAGTTTTTTTCTCAAATTTAGATAATCCCTTTCTTATTTGTTTCTATTTTGTGATTCTAGTCCTGGTTGTTTTGTTCTTGTTTAGGTTTTGATGGGTACATTACATTAAAGTTGGGTTCTAGCTTTCTGTTGCCCTTTTTTGAAAACTAACTGAGAATCCTCAGTTGGATGAAGGAGATTTGGATATGTTAACTGCTATTAGATTGTTTTTATCAGTTCTCTTTACATCAAAATTGTCATCATCCCTGGAATTTCATTATTATATATGCTCTTTCATAGCTGCAAGATTATGCCAAGTCTCCATTAGGAGAAAAAGATGTGAAGTTTCAGCTAACTGGAGACACACTTGAAGCAATGCTGAGATCAATGTCCTACATCAACGACCAACTCTCAAGCTCTGTAAGCATGTCCTCCATCTTAGTTTCCTTACTTTACACTATTGAAAATGTATGTTGGAAGTCATGTGATTTTTGATATTCTGAAGATCATGCGTTGAAGATACTTAGGCCTCCTTATGATGCTCTATCAGTTACTATTAAGTACCAACTGAAAATTGGAGTGCTTATAGCATCACCAAACATAATACGTTCGGCTTAAAAAGAAGAGAAAATAAGTTTTCTCCTAGGTTTGTCTCCTCTTCCTTGACAAATGTGGGAGATGATCAAGTTCCTCCATAGCACCATCACTTCCTATGTTCTTGATGTTTTAATTTGATTAAATTTCTCTAAAAATCTTCCAGGCCAAATAGTAATCCTTGGTTTTGCAATATCGGAAAAATTATCATGATGAGCAAGCCTAGCTCCACCATTTATCTCGAGGCCTGTTTAGAAGATCAAGAACATGGGCCAGTTGATTCAATTTTAAGCTTTTTATTGTCTATCCAGAAAAGAATATAAGCTTCAGGCAGAACCAATTTTGAACTGAAACTAGTTTACTATAGAAACGTTTCATGATTCTGCAAAACTTTTGTATCAATCTATGTCACAACCGTGTGGGAATCTTTTAGGATTCATTGGCCAAAAAATTTCTCGGAACAAGTCATAGCTGGCCAAATTTCTAGGTGCATTACATTCTCTGGAAGATTCGCATAGGGGCTGAGGACAAAATTGACCACTGGGGATTATACTTGACAAAATTGTGGGGAGTTTATGAATGGAATCCAGTGAGCATTTGTCCTTTCCATGTCCTTTGTCTGGCAAAGTTTGGGAACATGTTCAGCGAAAGACGATTTTACTCCCTACCAGAATGCAGATAGTCCATTGTTTCTGGGATGAAAGGATAAAGCTTTTGTGTCCACAACTCAACTGAGACTTCTCGATTACTCGGGGTTGAGAATAACTCTTTTGTATCTCTTATAAAGAAATGATCCTTAGCAACAAGTGCTGTGCACTATGAATGTTGGATTTTAGGGAGGAACAATTGAACCATTCAGGGAGGCTGAAGAAAATAGAAGGGTGTTTAAGTAGAGGAAATGCTGCAAAGTAAGATATATCGCAGAGGGGTTCGCGGATAGTGTATAACTGGGTTACAACTGGACCTTTCCAAGCTATGTTGATTTATGACCAATCACAAAGAAATTGTATTGATATGCTTTTTGTTCCCTTGAGAGAAGTTCTATAGGTGAAAAGTTAGTTATGCCAAGAAAATTCAATAAAAGGGCAATCTCCCAGCATCGACAATCCCATTTTGGATCCTGGAATCCGTAAATCATGGTTACACATCTGAACGATAAGCAAGTACTCTCTTTGTGCAAATTGAAGAGGTTTTAGTTAAAAAATTTCGGTCAATTCGTCCAATTTTGAATGGAATTGAAGAGGTATTAGTTGTTTTTCAAAATTATGAATTGCACGATTATAGTGTTTTTTTTTCCAATTTTTTTCTCTAACCAAATAAGATGTGTATTTGTTCATCCAAAAACTGGTTAAATGACCAAAAGCATCATGTTTCCATCTCTTCAACAGGGTGGAGGGAGTATCTCACTCCCGCATTTGAGTTATGAGGCTATGCATCATTCATGATAGACAGGAATTTCAGGTTTGGATAAGACATGATTTCCAAACCATCTTTTACTGAACTTGAGGATGTTGGGGGACATTCAGCTTGGGAGCATATCAGTGACTTACAAGTTACAAACCTAACTTTAGATCGAATGATGGACTGGGTGACAAGAGGGAAGAGCTATATAACTCAAGATCAAATTTAGAGGTACTAGAAGCACCAAAATAGCACACATAATGACAAGGAGGATAGGCTCCAGTATAGCTGAACAGAAAATGTTGCTTTAAATAAACATGACCGTTGAAAAAAGGATCCATACAATTGAACCCAACTTTTCCAAATAGTTGAGAGGAAGGATGAGTTGTGTTGAATAGTGGTTTGGAGATAAAAACCATGAAAACTAATCCAATCCATTTCCAGAGCGCAGATCTAATCAGTTGGTGGATAACCCTGTCAGATGCCACAACCTTTGTCACTTTAGCAAGCAGAGTAAGAATGGTCTATTTGCTACATAAGTATACCCACATGTCAGCAACATTAGAATTTGTGGCGTGTCACAAAATTCCGTACCTTAACACCTTCTTAGATAGATTGACGATGAAAGCTGTGTATGTGAAAGATGTTAGCAGTCTCAACAGCCTGTGGGTCATAGCCTGTTTAGCACGGAGCCACTGCTACCATCATCAACCCTGATCCTCATCCCCTTGAATATTTGTAGTTTTGGACCCTTAGCACCATATTTTCCTTGCAGCAAAAGAGGAAGACTTCCTGTTAATACAATGAGCTATTGTACCCAAAAAACAAAAAAGGAAAAATGCAATTAGCGAACCCGTCTTCACTCGTATCTTCATAGACACTGACTCCACCAGCTCCCCCTCACGGACCACCAAAATACTACTACGAGTTTACTGTACAGTTGCTTTATTCTATAAATTTTTTCTTTTTTTGCGTAGTTGTCTAAATGGACCCATTATGGCATAGAAAACATTCGCGCATAAAAAGACCCTGCAGTTAAATCTGTAGTTCATAGTCATTTGGTTATTTTTTTCTGTTACTTTTGGATGTCTTTTTTGAAATCAATTTTTCTGTCATTTGGAATTGAGTTTTTAGGTTGTGACCAATCCCAACTTATAATCTTTAAATGTAATGACATGTTCCTGTATTATTACTTCTATTCAGATGTGGGAAATTCTGAGTAAAATATGTAATTCATTTCTCTGACACCTATCTATGTATGTCTCAGGTAGGATCTTCTTCAGGGGCACTGCATAAGAAGCAAAGACACGAGTGAAGTATGAGTGTCATCCCCTTCACCCAGAAGTCTAATCATAAGAGTGGAAAATTGAAACATTTTCTTTCCTTTTATTCTTCTTACCCCCCCCCCCCCTTTCCTTATTTTATGTCTTTCTGAAGTGACCGAGTCTGTGTAAATGTTTTACTAGTCTAGAACTTAAAACTTTTTCGAGTTTTTATGGCAAATTTCTATCTGCATGTGCAAGCCTTTGATGCTGTTATCTCCTATTTTGATGCCTAATTGCAAGCAAAATTTGATTACGATTTGGTTCAGCCAATTTGAAGTTGATATCCTTGAAGGAGTTACAGAAAGAAGAGTCAGCTACACAGGTGCATAGTTTCTTACATATAACTTATTTTATTGATGAAACCAATCAATGCATCAAGTTTGAATGTTTAGCAGGAAAATAATGAATAGTTTGAAGTGTTTATCTGCTGTCAGGTCATGGGATCGGTTGTTGAATATAGATTTTTCATTTGTCATTGTGCCTCACATCTAAATTATCGAAGATCTAACTGTATCTGTGCCGGTCTCAAAATAAATTTCTAGTAGTGTCAAAAGTTTATCACGCCTGCAATTACTCTATTTTTAACACCATGAACAAGTGAAGATAAGTTCTGGTGTCACTATTTTGAATACAAAAATGTTACTCCCCAAAATAAAACAAGTCAATCATGCACAAGTTCTCAGACTTGATTAAAGAAAATTTAAGCTTGATGTCAGTTCGTTTACTTTAATCCCGTGAGTGTATGATACTGTTTGCCTCGGGGATTTTCTTTGTTTTGTCGGTGAGGGTTGATGAGACTCTCGTGACAGGTCGATTGTTATTCAGCAAGCAATCAAGTGGAAGTGGACGGCTTATGCAGACATAGATTTTCATGGTCAGCTGGAGTTGTTGGGTGCTTGTATAATTTATGAAACCATTCAGACCTTTGTTTTTTGTACTGTTATATGCATAGGCAAGAGCAGTTGAGAGTCTGCATTATTTAGTTACATCATGCTTACAAACCATACACAGATCTGTTCATTACATAAACATCGATCAGCATTTCAAGCTCTAAACAATCCTTATTGGTAAGCAACACATCCTGCTGGGGCTTGTTCTTTAAACTGACTTGTTCTTGTCGCGACCAGGCCATAAACGAATGAGTTCTTATACGTCTTTGCCTGTACTTTTTCTGTTGAGCTTGTTTCACCTCCTTGTTTATCAACAAATGATGGTTTTGGGACGTAAAAATCCTACCAAGGGATTCATTTCCTTGCCATTTAATAGGTCATATTATCACATTCAGAAGCCATATGATGTGCCTGAGAATCAGCGGTATAGCTTCGTTCATGGAGTCCATAAGTTATGGGTGTTTGCAAACGACAAACCTCATACGCTAACTAGCCAGACTAAACCTCGTACAGAGATTGGAATACAAGTAATTCTTACCTCTTTCTTATCAGTTTTAGCATAGGTGGTGGACTTATAGTTACTGTTCAAGTTTTGACTTGAACATATTTCATCGTTTCCTTACGTTTGAACAACAACTTTACTCTGAGGATTTTTCTGTTTTCTGATGCTGCAGGGATATAACTTTTCTTCTGGTGTTTGGCAATTTGAAGGATACGGTTATGTGCCAAACGGGACATCAGGTGTGTGCATAATGCAGTTGTTCGGGGCAGCTGCTCCACATGCCACAACGCTCATGGTTAGGGTCTACGATGGTAAGTTGATGTACTATAGGCGTAAAGTGTTGGTTAAGCACATTTATGACAGATGGTTCCGTTTAAACGTTATTCACAACGTTGATGCCGCTAGAGTAAGGGTTTACGTCGACGGACATCTTAAGATGAAAGCCAAAGGTCGCGGGGGAACGTCTCATACCTTCAAATGCGGTGTCTATGCACAGAACAACGATTCTCACTACATGGAATCGCGTTGGAAGCACATTAAGATACTCCGCAAATGTGACTGAAGTTTTCTCTCTGGAATTTCATCGTGGTATTGAGTCCAAGCAATAACGACTGAAGTTCCCAGGTGTCGCTATGACTAATTTCTCATGAGAAATTGTAGTCTTTTCCTTCAATAAGCACGATGGCATGTTTTCTCTCATTCTGTTTCTTCCCACATGTATGAAAATTGAAGAAAATACAGCTGAATATTTACCTATACGATGACCGGAGATCAAAATAAGCAAGCGTTATTATTAAATCCGTACGTTTTTACTTTCTCCCTTCCAAAATGAGTATCGAATTTCGTCCATGCCAATCATCACAACGTTCGTGTTCTCACGAGTTTCGGTCTCTAATACTAGCCGTTGATCTTGATCTTGATCTTGATCTTGATCTTGCTCTTGCTGTTGGCCTATCATTTGCATCAAAACGTCCTCGGCCTTCAAGCTGCAGGCAGAACTATCCGAATCGGTACAACTTTCAACCTTCCCCGGCTGCCGCTTCTTTTGGTATAAAGACTCCAACTGCTCGAAATAGGGACAAGTTTTCGAGTCCTGTGGCCTCTTCTTATTGCTAGCTTTCACCCTCTTGAAATACTTGTTGATGTTTTCCCATTTCTCTTTACATCTCTTGGCACTTCTGTCATACCCCAGCTTCTTCATTGCAGATGATATTTCCTCCCATAAAGAAACGCCCATTTTGAGTCCGTTATGGTCTTGATGATCCTGCAACTCCATATTACTCCTAATCCTTATCAAATCTTGAACTTCGGGTTTCGGCCATCTACAAGAAGCAGCAGCCCCATCTCCGCCCCCACCTCTGCCGCCTTGATGATCAAGTAGAGTACTCAGCTCCTCCTGTGATGCAGATGGAATCGGGTTTGAACCGGGGGGCACGTTTTGCAGAGGGGTTATCATAACTTGCTCCCCCAACGCCTTTTGCAAGAAAGCGAGCAGGGCTGCATCTTTTGCTGCGCTGATTGCGCGCTCGTGTGCAAGAACGCCGTGTTCCTTGCTCACTCTAGCCAATTCTTGCAGCCTCCACTCTTTTTCTCTAGCTAGACTCTCGTGTTCGAACCTTTCAATTGCCTCTATCAACTTGTTCTGCAAACTCTCCTGTTTTGCCAAAACTTGTCGGACCAAGCTCCCGAAATAGTCTTCCATTCTACGCCGCCTTCTCTCGGCATTTGTAGACTCCAACTCTGTCTCTCTACACGATGAAGAGGTGATGGAGGACGCAGACATTTTGAGCTCAAAAGGTAATGTAATTCCAGCTCCATTTAGTAATTTATGGTGGCTTTTATCATTGAAGCTGGCTTTGTGGCAGGGAGAACTCCCCTTAGCTTTTTCTGAGCGACTACCATAGCTGTTTCCGCCGTAAGATTTTTGGCTAATTCTACTCGAAGGAAGAAGGCGATTGATAGCAACTGAATATGGGATCTCTGAAGACGGCCAATTGTTCGAAAAGCAGTTATCGTTTAGCCGTTTAGCCGGCCGAATCGGCATCTTTTTTTCTCCTTTGGTTCCCTTATCATACTTGTAAACGTAGTAAGTAGTTTTCAAACTGCTCTTTACGTTCCTTGGAGTTTCGATGACATCCAAGCTAACTTAACTTCCTAACCATAACACAATTTGCAGCAGCAGCAACAACAACAACAACAGCAACAAAAAGAACTATACTTCCTCCGTTTCATTTTAACTATCTTGAAATCGACATTTTCCCCTCACAACATATCACGATCACGAACACTTAAAATGAAACGGAAGATGGAGTATATGATAATTAAAACACAAGTATTGTATTAGAATTAATTTACCTATCTTAACAAATGAAAGCCTATATTACCTTCAAGAAAAGAGAAGATAAAATGACCAATAAAAACACAGATAAAATTCATCCACACGATTGATATCAAGCACGGTTTCAGAATTTATCATAACAAAGAAAGATGGTCTGTATGTCGATTTTTGTTGGTCTCATAAATTGCTAAAAAGATCGACGCGTAGCAATTTGAAGTAAAAAATGCGAGAAGAAATTGAGCACGCCCGCACACACACACATGAAACTAACTACTTTAGTAGATGCACTTGCAAATCTCAAGTTCCGAGCATAGTACAACAGTATATTTATGTAAATTTTCCCAAATGCAAAGCTCTGATAATCCAAAAATGAGAAACCCAGAAGTTCCAATCAAAGTTTTAGGGTACTTTGCAACCCTATTTTGCTGGTAAAAGTCAGGTTTTTGATGAACTATATATACATTTAAAACCTTTCAATATGTACTAAAGTATATTTCATAAAAAAAAAAAATATCCATCCAATTTGTAATTTATGTGTACAGCATATGTTAGCCATCTTTAAGCTCTTAACATTACATGATCCATATAATGTTATGGCAATAATTTCAAATATTGCCTATTGAATTTGTCTTTTTCACTAATTGATCCCTAAACTATCAGTCTGATGGGAACTTCTCGAAAGACAAATTGAAAGGATCCGAATTCAGGTGTCACCACCTTTACAGCCCCATGAAAGCTTTTTAAAGGTCTTTTAAGATCATGTCGTATATTTCATTTCTTTCGTAAAATAAAAAGTATCACTCATTTTAAAATAAAAAAAGTATTTTTTTTTTTTGGGAAATTATAACAATGTTCTTAACAAGAACTCCTTCATTCCAAAATAAGCTTTTATTATTCCTTTTTTGAGGGGTTTTAAAACATAAGCCCGTAACAAAATTTTACTCTCTCTGTTTTCTATTATAAATACCCATAATAGCTACATATAGCGAAGAGAAAATATCGCTTTCGAAATACTTGGAGGAAAAAATATCGCTTTCGAAATACTTGGAGGAAAAAATATCGCTTTCGAAACACTTACGATACAATGCTTCTTGGACCCTCCATAACCAACTTTAATCCACAAATTCTTTTCTTTTCTCGAGTCAAAAAGATTTTCCTCTAAATTTGTGTCTGAATTTAAGATGACAATTTGATTTCATCCCATCTATCCTTTACAAATAAGATGGACTCTTCTTGCTCCATAGTATGCTTTCATTTCAAGCCTATTATAATAAATAAAGTCCCTCATGGTACAACAGAAGACACCCTATAACAAAAGTGCATTCTCCTCAACTCTTCTTATAGATAGACTAGTAAATATCCGTGCCCGAGGGCACGGCGTATCAAAATATTTAATCGCAATACGGTAATATTTAAAAGTGATAAAAATAAATTTACATAAAAAATATGTATATAATTTTACATATATTTTT
>JAOTQG010135316.1:0-19874 GCA_025631175.1 Iris virginica
GAGTATAAATTATCAATTAATCCTCACATAAAGATTACTTTAATATTACTGATTTTTTTTTTTCCCGATCGATGTCATTATAAACAAAACTCACCAAAATCTAACAATTGAAATCATTCTTCTTTCACTTTATACACATAAATACATGAAGTTATTTAATTGCGAACTATTTTGTATTTGTGAGTTTTCGTAAATTATTAAATTTATTTTACAATTTACATCGAGAGATTTTATGAATCATAAAAAATTAACTGTGAATCATGAAATTAATTTCATCATGGTTCCATACTAACCGAAAAATATAAAGTGTGAATCATGAAATATAACTATGCACCATAAAATTCAGTAAAAAAATACTATGAACCATGAGATATGTGAACAATAAAATTTATTTTTATGGTTCAACATTGATTTGCAAGTTCGCAATTAAAAAGTGTTGAATCATGAAAATAAATTTCTTGGTTCACATATGCTTTTTTATGATTCATAACGTTTTTTATTATGTTCACTGTTATACTTTCATCGTTTATAGTTATATTTCATAATTAACAGCTATATTTCATGCATGGTTCACATCTTTTATGATTTATAATTGATTTTTAATGATTCACGATTGACTTTTTATTGTTCAAATAGTCTCGTAATATGAATTATGAAATAAGTTTTATAATTCATGAAAGTTCGCAAGTCCGCAAATAAGATGTGATTCTCTTCGAACGACTACATATATATAGGGTATTACTCCACAAAGAATCTCCGCAAATAAGATGTGATTCTCGTTCGAACGACTACATATATATAGGGTATTACTCCACAAAGAAACTGTTAAATTAGAAACCGTAGAAATCACTTACATTCATTAGATTGGATACAAATGAAAGGTTAAGATTATATATTTTTTTTAAAGCAGTGGGGGCGTATTTTATAATTATTCAGAAAATTTGAACAACTCCGTCAATTAAAATTTGAATTGGTATGAACATAATTATTATTTTTCCTTCTCAAACTTTAAGCGCAAATATCTCATTATTTATAACTTCAAATTAAGATCCACTCTTGTACATAATTAAATTTTCTTTAAAACAAGATTAATCATGAATATATTTGAATATCAAATAAATAAGTCAAAAAAATAAGTCAAAATGCAGTAGCAATCTTGCTACTACATCCTGTTGTAATTTATGAATTGCACTTAATACAGTAGCAATATTCATATTGCATCTCGTTGTATTTTGCGAAGTTGTAATGGATGTAGTAGGAACATTGCTACTGCATCTTATTGTATTTTGTAAAATTGCACCGGATGCAATAGCAATATTTGTACTGCATCTTCTGTATTTTGCGAAATTGCACTGGACTATTGCATTCTGTAGTATTTTGTGAAATTGCATTGGATGCAATAATAATACTACTACTGCATCTTGTTGTATGAATTGCACTAGATGCAATAGCTATATTCCTACTGCATCCTGGTATGTCATGAATTATAGTTGGATGTAATACAAACTTTACTACTGCATTCGGTTGTAGTTTATTAATTACATTGGATATATTAGCAATGTTCTAACTGCATCTTATTTATTTATTTATTTGACTTTTTTAATAAATATATTTATAATTGATCTTATTTTAAAGAAAATTTAGTTATGAGCAAAAATATGCAATTGAATTTTAATTTAGATTTATAAATAATGAGGTATGGATATTTTAAAGAGATGGTGGAAAAAAAATAATTATGTTCACACTTGTAACAATGACGATAATACGCTTGCTATTCAATAAATTGTGTTCACAACGTATCTCATCTCAGACGTGTTTTTTTTTTTTTTTTCAAATTCAAGAAATGGGATTGGTTATTACGGTTCCTAGCCTAATTAAATTCTCATTTTAGCACTCCCCTATATATATAGGAAAGTGATCAGATATAAATTATAAATATCGTACAAACGTGCGAACATGTTGTAATTTAGTACATTTTTATTGTATAATTTTGTTGTATCCTATTTTTTTATTTTTTTGTATCTTAGTAAGACCGTGTTGTTTCTTATTATAATTTTATTATTTTATTATATATTTACGAACATGTTGTATATTAGCATATTGTTGTATTTTAGTTGATTTTCTCAAAAAAAAAATCTTTTGTTGGATTTTTATTTTATAAATAATAGACATATAATCAACATATAATACAAAAGTAATATGATACAACTAATTCTCACAATTTATACAAAAAATTAATTTGCAGTAGAATAAAATCATAAATCCTTATATATATATATATATATATATAATATATATTTATCTCCTACCCATCCGGGATCTGCTCTATATAGGGTTAATATGGGTTGGGGTTGGGGTTGGGGGTAGATAATTGCTTAGAATAACGAGTGTAGTCCCAATCACTCAAGACCTGATTTTATTTTATTTTATTTTCATCCCACCACCAAAAAAGATTTTCCAATAAAGAAAAATTTTTCATCCCACGACCAAAAAGATTTTCCAATAAAGAAAAAATGGAGCAGATAATAATATGATAGGGATAAAGATAATTATTATCACCGAAATCAGTTATCTAAACTAAGTTTGTTAACCTTTATCAACCCCATATAAGTAAGAATCTATTTATCATTCCATTAAAACGTTCTGATACATACACCATCCTAATTAATTCGAAAATAATGAGGGTGTTGATGAGGGTGTTCTGTTGTTGTATTTTCGTACTGTTCTTCATCGTTGCTAATGGCGAAGAAGTCAGAGTTAACGTTCAAGGAATGACCTCCATTGCCGAGACCGACGAGAACTTCATATGTGCCACCCTAGATTGGTGGCCGGTCGACAAATGCGACTACGGACAATGTCCATGGGGAAAGGCTGGTCTGCTAAATCTGGTACGTACGCTTGCTACTGCTCTCTCTGTTTTCTTTTAAGAGTTACGAAAGCGATATAAACCTCTTGTAATGGGAGTATGGATTTATTTTTTTAGGAAGGGGGGTGTTAATTGATTTGTGTGTATTTTTATCCTTCTTTTTTTTTCTTTTGCAGGATTTGAATAACAAGATTCTTGGCAATGCCATTAAAGGTTAGAATTGAATGAACTAGAAATTGAGATTATTAAGTACTTAGCTATAGCCAAATGTAATGAATTATTCTTAATTTTGCTGATTGATTTTATTTCGTTTTTTCCCCGGTATACCCAATGCAGCGTTCAATCCGTTGCGGCTTAGACTCGGAGGTTCGTTGCAAGATCAGATCACGTACGATGTTATACGAGGGTCCGAGGAATGCAAACCTTTCAAACATGACAATACTTCCATGTTCAAGTTCCACGGAGGGTGCCTTCACATGAAAAGATGGGATGAGCTCTACTCATTGTTCAACAAAAACGGTGCTCTGATAACTTTCGGGTTAAATGCACTAAAAGGGAGGCGGAAGGCGAAAACCAACGATAATCTTTGGGAAGGGGTTTGGAACGGAACGAATGCCGCTCAGTTTATTAACTACGCAGTCGTTAAAGGGTACAATATAGACTCTTGGGAATTAGGTAAGAGCTTGTCTATTTTTGCTAGATTTTTTGTTTTATCTGTTTTTCGTTTGCGATATTTGATCTGTTTTTTCTTCGTGTGGGTTTTGGTTAGGGAATGAGTTGTGCGGTAATGGCGTTGGTGCTCGAGTTGAAGCTGAACAGTATGGTAAAGATATGATTACACTGAAACAGATTGTGAAAGACGCTTACAGCGGTCTTCCTAGTATGCCGAAGGTCCTCGGACCGGCCGGTTTTTACGATAAAGCGTGGTTCAATACGTTCCTTCAGGTTTCGGGTCTGGGAGTTGTAGATGGTGTAACTCACCATATCTACAACCTTGGTGCAGGTAAAGGCTTAGTTGTTGTTGTTGTTGTTCTTTGGTCTGCTGACTGCAGTTTTGAGTATCAAGTTTCTAGCTCAGTAAAGTGAATGAATAATTGGTCACAATATTATTATGCAGGTGATGATCCCAAACTAATCAGCAGGATTCAAGATCCGTACTACCTTAGCATTGATATGGCTCAGACATTCAAAGACATTTCTACTAGTGTCAAGAGGTTCGGGCCATGGTCTGGCGCTTGGGTTGGCGAAGCTGGCGGTGCTTATAATTGTGGTGTCATATATGTCTCTCATACCTTCGTCGATGGTTTCTGGTGCTCTCTCTCTCTCTCTCTCTCTCTCTCTCTCTCTCTCTCTCTCTCTCTCTCTCAAACCAATGTGATTTCGCTAACGGCACTTGTTCTGGGATCGATCACTTGCAGGTATTTGGATCAACTAGGGATGACATCAACCTTTAACCATAAGGTATACTGCAGACAAGCCTTCATTGGAGGGAACTATGCTCTTCTCAATACAACAACTTTCATCCCTAATCCAGATTATTACGGGTTAGTTTCTCGTAAACTCCTAACATAATCATGCATAGAAAATGTACTTAACTTTGGTGATAAAATCATCTATAATTTGCGAGATCATGATGTCTGTTGTTTTTGGGCCAAATTTACAGCGCGCTATTGTGGCATCGCCTAATGGGAAAGACTGTTCTCTCAGTGAATCACAACAGCTCGCCTTACTTGCGTGTATACGCCCATTGTTCAAAGAGCTCGGTGAGCATGCTCATAATCAACATGTAATGCCTTTTGTTTTTCAATCTCGCCTCTCATTTGTGTGAGTGTGTGTGTTTTCCAGACGGGAATTGCTGTGCTCATAATCAACATGTCAAACTCTACAACCTACGAGATTTCGGTGGTCAACGACATGAACTTGTACGGGGGTCGCAAGTTGCTCTCTTCGGATGAAAGGGAAGAGTACCATTTGACACCGAAAGATGGTAACATCCAAAGCGATCAGTTGTTACTGAACGGGACGCCGGTGAAGCTCACAAAATCGTTGGATATTCCAGAACTCAATCCACAACTTGTTGATGCTACTCTCCCGATCTCCGTTGGCCCTGATTCTATCGTCTTCGCAACTCTTAAAGGCTTCCAAGCTCCTGCCTGCAAACTTGCTTAGATTTCGCCAGTATATCTTCGGATGGATTGTACGTAGAGGTTTTAGTGATAATAACAGAGTGACAGCTTGTATGTCTATTAGGTTTGGATCAATTGATCATTGTTATTTGTTTAGGTTTCAAAATTTCTTCTTCTTCAACCTGTTCTTTTTTGCCATTATAAACTAAGATCTGTTACATTTCCGGAGAAAGACATATCCAAATAGTACAATCCTTGTTCACATTTTTCTTGTTTCCGTCCAGGTATGTAATCGAATCAACAAAAATACTTGTATGCATCAAAAACCGAGTCGATCGCTAGCTCACAAGTTTGATTCGAATTGAGCTTGATTCGACTTCGAAAAATTTCGTATCAATCCGATATCGAAACATTTCGACCTTGATCCAAGCCGACTCGAACCGATCTCGAATTCTTACAAGTCAACTTACTAGTTGACCTAAATTAATATATATATATATATTTATGAGTTGACTTAGGTCTTGATTTTGGGCTTAAACTTTCAATTGAAATTTACTGGATTGATTCGAATTGTCGAGCCGTTCTAGTTCGAATTTAAATTATTCGAACTCAAATTCGAGAATGAATTCGAAAATTTCTTATTAGGTCAAATTGGAGTTAAAGATAGTTTTTTCGAGATCGAGTTCAACTTTTGAGTTATGAAACCTGTTGGAACAAAAAAAAACAAAAAATTCGGATCATTTCAAATAGTTGATACCCTATTTCCGTCCTAAAATAAATGTTACTTTTTGTTTTAATTCAAAAAGGGGGAAACATTTTGGGGCAGGGAATATGATCCTTTCAAACATCCGATCCCAGAAGGATGGAAAAATCTCTCAAAACAGAAGAAGATGCTTCAACCTTTCATTTGTCTCATCTTAAGAAAACCTGAAGAAAGGGTAAAACTAATCCGAGAAGACAAGTAACTTGAAAACTTGAGAGGAAAATTAGAGGGATAAGGATACTTTCTTCTTTGCTTGCCCCTTGAACCCTAATCTAACAGCCCATCACCTTTTGATTCTTCTTCTTTCCTAAAGGCTAAAATCCTTCTTATAAATACCTAATATTTGTTTCCCTCAACATTATTCTTTCATATAAACATCAATCCATGAGTCTTGAAGCTTTATCTATCTTGAGCCATGGAGAATTTGATAAAGCAAATGAGGTAATAAAGCTGGGATTCAATGTTTATTCTCTCTAATAGCAGTTGTTGCTTTTACATTAACTAATAATTTCCCATTAGTAAGGCCAAATCTCCAGGAGTACGACGAGAAAACAACAACGAAGAGACAGAGAGCACAGGAAATCGAAAAATACCACTTCAAAAAACTCAATCATTCAAAGGAGGTAATACACTACCAAAATCCATCTCATATACGTTCATTATGTCTGAACCGACAGATAAAGAAAAGAACAAAGGAGGTAGGAAAAAAAAAGGGCATCAAACTTCAAGGAAGTATATAGTTTGTACGCTTAACCAACCTTGTATTCACATAGATTTTAAAAAGCGAGATGCACACCGAGGCAATACTAAAAACATCATCTTGATACTTCGCAGCAAAGAAGAACGGCCAGAACTGGTTCCGCAGACAATTTTCCCAAGACATGAATAGGGACTACGACTCAATGGATAATAGTGACTATCCAACTGCGGTTGCAGCTGCTGCTTTTGCAATTACTTCAATTGACGAATCTCGCACCTCAGAGCCTGTAAAGACGAGAGAGGGACCCACAACCTCTTTTACCAAGATCAAGAGCAAGGCAGAAGATGGAATGACTCCTGCAACAGAACCACCATCAATAACCAATAAATTATCAGGTGAAAAAATGTTAATAGGACTAAATTTACAGCATATGATTGTCCAACACTTATGTGATGTTCAGTATCCATACATGAGATCTGACAAGTTAAAGCTATGCTAGATGCAAAACGGGGAGTTTCAGATAAGAGGGTGTCATTCAGTTACAACATAGAGGACAAAATGCTTGAAGAGGCCATTCCTCCTGCCGGATCCATCAAAAGAACTACAAATTCAGCTGACAAACAATCAGAAGTCGACTATGAGGCGACTAGAAAGACAGTTGATTCCCTCCCATCCGTCAAGAAGACTGACACTTTTTCAGATAAGCACTTGGACAGAACTTCAAGCAGAAAATCTGAATTTATATTGCCAAAGCCTAAACGGCTACCCACCATTCAACCAACTGAAATCACTAGACAGAGTTCAACAAGACCTGTAACTGGAGGTTCTAAGGCCGACATTTGGCAGAGATCTGAGATGACCAAAATAAAAGACAGGTACACACTCAATTTTTATGCACTTGATACTCTGAACCATTTAGATCCAGCTTCATAAATACTTGACTTCTCTGTCAGCTAAAAGCTATCAGGTTAAATACTTATCATAAGAACCAAGTTCACTATAGTATCTTCTCCTTTCAGCACTCTCAACTTAACAAAATTTCTGCTCCATCAGATGGGTAGATCTTTTGTATACTTACTACCAAAAGTGGCCCAAGTGTTAGATCTAATATTGATCATGAACAACATATACCTAGTAACTGCTAACAATCTTATATTACAGTCACATATTTCCGACCTAATGGAAAGATTTCAGGTATGAGAAGTTGAGCACCAAAATACTTCACTGGGAGAAGAAGAAAAAGGCCAAAGCCCACAACAAGATGGTTATGATAGAGGTTCTGTACTAATTTTTGTCCCAATGACCAACCCAAAAAGGGTTGTACTTCAAAACTGACAAACGAATTAATCAAGCTGCAGGGTGAATTGGAGAAGAAAAGAGCTAGGGCGCAGGAAAATTATCGGAGTAAGGTGAAGACAATCGAAGAGGTAGCAGCAGGAGCAAGAGCTCAAGCAGAGGAAAATCGAAGAAATGAAGAGTTCAAAGCTAAAGAGAAAGCAAATAAAATAAGATCAACAGGGAAACTTCCAGCAACATGTTTCTGCTTCTAATAATTATCGGTGACCAGGATATTTGTCTAGAATACAGCTTGCATATATTCCAAACCTTTGAAACTATAAATTCAAAACTCAAAGGCAAGAAAGCAAGCTCCTAAATTGACTTTTTGGTCCAGCTGTCTATCACGTAGGATGCTGTCCCTTCCGGCTGGACATTAGATAAGTCTTTGGACTGTGAATTAACATTTAACACGCAATAAGAGTTTTTATTTCTTAACCAATCATATTGTTGATAGCGCGGCAATCACGCCAGGTCGGCGTAGCACAATTGAATATCCTAGTTTACTTTTTTACTATGATTGAGCTCAAAAATACTGTTCAAGCTTGAGGTGAACTTCTCTCGGGGCTACTTCACACAAGCTTTGATTGAACTGAGCATAAGTAGCTTCATAGTTTCTCCATGAATAGTACGTCTAAGAGATTATTGAGCTGAGATTCGTCTATAAGCATCTAGTTCAGCAATGAGTGTGGTTGTCATACAGCCAAAAACACATACGAAACATCAAATGATCAAAACAAGAGAGCTATGGAAAATAGATGCAATATAGAAACATCTCTGAGAACAAATTTCCTTCACCCGAGGAGCATGCATTGAGTCCCGAAAATAAGAATGGGAACATAAAAAATAATGAAGTTGTTAGAAATACAACAAGAAAGCCTTAATCCTATAACTTGGAGCCAGCTAATGAATCATTCTTTGTCATTCCACGCGATCTAATGTCAAGTCACCATACAGATCACAATCTATCTTTCCTTATTGCCCTTGTCCATGTTAACTTCGACCTACCCCTAGCTTGATTAAGACTAATATTATCACTTCGACCAAACCATCTTAGGCGGTTCTCGCTCATTTTTTCTACTATAGGAGCTACTTTTACAATTAGGTACCTAATGGAGTAAAACCCTATATTATATTATATTATATTATATTATATATATAGCGACATAGTGACATGCAGCAGACTCTTTAGACAACCGATATCTTGAAATGGGAGAAAGTTAAAAACTTTTGAAATCACCCACATTGGTCATAGAAATGAAATCAGAGTTTAGAAAACCAAACTATTTAAAACGCAATACATAAAAATCATCATCCAGAAACAAGGGATCATACACATGCACAACTCATAATTCAAGGTAATAGAAGAGTCTTGCTAGAGCTACTAAAATGTCTTACCGATGCTATGGAGAAACACATCATGAAGTAATCTCTCTTGCCAACCAATCCAAAGCAGGATATGCAAAGTACAACACCAAGAAAGAAGGCAGCGCAAAGACAACCGTGATTACCAAGTACAGAGCTAAGATGGCAGCACTAGCAGGTATTGCGAGAAGAACAATCAGAAGAAGTATGATGACCAATGGAAACTTCGCCGTTAAGTGAAGGAAGAAATCTAGCGATTTATGAAGAGAAAGATGGGGCCTCTCCAGGTTAGAAGAACTGCTAGCGTGATTACCATCATCGCTATTAGACAAATAATCTCCTACATAATGAGGCCTCCTGAACATCGTGTCTCTAGAGTGAGTTTCTGAGAGAGAAATGCTCCTAGGAGACCAATTTTGTTGATGATCCCCGCACAAAAATGCAGGAGATTTCTTCCTGTCCCCATTCAGACTCTCAACCATCCAAAGGAGGAAGAAGTTCTTGCGAGGAAATTTCAGATTTCCTCTATAAACCAACCGCAGCGTCAATAAGTGACACCAAGGACATGAAATAAAGAGTGGAATCTGGATTTGTTGAGTGGAGAATTTCAAGGAAGCCCAGTGAAGTCCCAGGACACAGTTTTTGCATAGTGTGTGTCCACACCATAAGACATATGGCACATTCTCAACAATATTGAAAGATTCCCAACAGATCGGGCATTCTAGTCCTTCCTCGCTGCTGGCATTTGAGCAGCTTTCATCATCCGAGAAACTAGCTCGACTTGGCTCCCTCGAGCTCTTTTTCAAACCAAGGCTTGAAATGGCATTTGAAACAGAGCTCCACATTATGTAAAAGAACAACTTTGTACTAAAAAGAGCACAAGGTGCTAAACTTCTGAAGATTAAACCACTGAATGATATGACTCGTGACTTCTCCCAGGATCAAATCTCGTAAGTACTCTGTCTCTCGGCGTTGAACGTCATCATTAAATTTCTGCCACCTCGGGCTTCAAAATTCCTCTGCTTATAGATCCCTGGCATGGAGATAATACACAGTACAATAGCAAACCATTAATATTGCTGACAAATTGGAACACTCAAAACAATAAATAGGCACATTTTAGTGAAATGTAGAAACTGAAGGCTTAATAATGGTTAGCTGAATTCATTGTTGACTAGTAAGGGCAGTATTACTATAGACTGCATAACCAACAGTATCAAGCGAGAAAGGAGTCAAATTAACCACCAAAAAATGCACAATTCTTTGACAGTAATCAAGTAACAAAACTTGCATGACAAGGAGGAACAAAAAGTAGGACGAAGAACAATCCAATTGCAACAGGTCAAAATTATTAAAAGTTGGTGGTTAATTCACCAGCTGTTAAATCATAATGGTCGTAAAAGTATGTGTCTGAAAAATATCACTACAATTGCAAAAGCACTGAAATCAATTGTAAGGGTAATACAAGTAAGTACCTCAAAAAATCACTACAATCCCAAACACACCCAGGATACATAAATATTATATAATCACGATAAACCATTGAAATTCATATCCAGTAAAGTTGGGAGCCAAAACAGTAGATCATCTATCAACCTAACATAGACATCAGTATCAGTCCTTCAATAACTTCTCCATTCTTTTCTTAATCTGGAAAACAGGATAATGCAGTAAATTGAGGTAAATAGTACAACCATAATCCCTGATCAAAGTCTATAAGAAGACTAAAATAAGTAAGAAGCACCAGCAACAGAGCAATTAAATCACAAAGGAACCATACGAATGCAGAACATCAAAACTTCAACGACAGAGAACACCCTACTTCATCCTGCTGGTTTTATTACTTCATAATATAGAAGAGGTGTTAAAACCACTTCTTATATTAGTTACTACTTACTAGTCAAAGGAAAGATAAAGTATAATATACAAAAACAGTTCACCTTAAATTTTTAGAAATATAATGCTATTATATTAGGGTCTTATTTTGAGATTACATTTGGATCTATAATGTATGCAAGCGAAAGGAAAGGATAATCCACCAAGAATATGCTCATCCACCCACATTACTTGTACTCCCTGGTTCTAGAACAAATATCCACTTTGAAATCTATCCTTTCTTGGAGTACTATTATCAGTATTTTACACAATGATTTGCCGGTTTAACTAATGGGATTCACTCTTAAGTTGTTTGTGTCCACAAGTTCTTCTGTACTTCCACTTTTATCTATTCACCTATTGTAGTCAATTTACCCATTATGATCTCAGTGCCAAGTCAAAAGAGACTCTTATCTGGGATCAGGAGTACCACAGAGTCACAGGCTATTTGCCAAAATTAGAAGTCCCATTATCACCCTCCAGCAGCAACCTCAGTCCCTCGCATTCAGCACCCAATAACCCATTACCCACTAGCGTCTTCACCACCAATGGATCAAGTTTTTGCAAGTTGACCTACTAATTCACTAGCATTACCAGCTCGTGAAAAGATAGTCCAAAATCTAGCTGATTGAGATTTTAAGGGAGAGACGTACGAAATTCAACATGATTCTTATATTTTAACGGCAGACAATGGAAGAACAAAGAGGAGAAGGTAACAATTCATCAATTCTTCAGATCAATCATAATTCAAAACCTCTCCAATATTCACAACTAATGGTCAGTTTGTGCAGAAAATGGAATCGCTCATGTACAAATCAAACGTTAACTTTGAAGAAGTGATGTAGTGAACTATCTACATTTAATTGGAGAAATTAGATAAGTATTTATGCATAATCTCTGTCTTACTAATTGTGTAAATAACAAATTTGACTTACTAGAGTGCTTCTAATCAACTGATTATATTGTAAGTCTCAAGGTTCAAAAAGAGAAAGGCGGGAATGGCGTTATATGTAGAGAGTAACAGATGCAGGATTGATAGGAAGTGAGTTGGTAGACTATAGACTTCTATAGACTTGGAAAAATGAAGAAGATTATCTGTTAGTGAACAGGTAGGTTAGCAACAGCAGAAGAGGGTACTAGATTGAACAGCAACCACATCTGATTTATTTATGTGTGGAAGGATAAACATATCTGCATGGTAAAATAATCCCGTGATATATAGGCCAACTTCCCATTCTTGGATGTCTTTGAGAGTTTTGCCAAATTAAGTTTAATGAACATCGATTAACCAGTGCACATTACGGCTTTTACAAGGAAAAACCGAATACTAGAACACAATGCACATGGAGTAATTAGTGAAGGGCATAAGTGGAAAACTAACAATTACGCATTGCATTAGACCTCAATTGGTAGACCGTTATAAAGCTGTAATGCAATAAATTCAATGAATTGATTACATGAAATGGGTTACAAGTGTTTGGCATGCCAAAATTTACCTTGGAATTGGATTCAGTTTAGTCTTGCATATGAGATAGTCCAGTTTCAATGATATTTTAAAAATTAAAATAACAATGTCAAATCTAATGTGGTTATGTATGACCTTTTTTTCACTTTTATTTCCTTCACAAATTCTATAGCAAAACCTTCAGCTATTTTAAGCAATAAAGAAAAAAATATAAGAATTAGTCTATATAGGATCAAATATTTTTCCTTTTTCTTTATTGTCCAAAATTTACAAAATTGATATTTTTTTTTTTGAAAATGACTTCAAATGGAGTTGAGGTTGTTATTTGTATTCATGCCCTACGTTTATTCTTGTTATGTAAATTACATGGATTAATTTATATTGATAATGCATTTTCTTACGTTTAAAAAAAAATCATGTGTAACCAAAATTATAAAATAATGAACATATATTCAATTTTATTGGGCTATAATATTTCTTTTTTTTAATCTTTACCAAAAGTAAATTAATGCTAAAATTTAAATTATGTTCGTATGGTTGGTTATTTAGTCAATACTTAGTAATCCTCGCTATCCATTTCAATGTATATTGTTTCTTACCAAACAGAATTAAGGAATGCAAAGTAAGTAATTCTATTCTTGGTGTTACCAAACATATATGGAAATCTGGAAAGTAACTGATTCAATGTAATTCAATTACTTGTAATCCATTTCACTGCGGTGTACCAAACGAGGCCTTAATGGTTACAGATATACTCCCTTCATCCCAAAAAGATCTTCCTATTTTCCACTTTTGCCCATCCCAAAAAGAGCTTTCCATTTCAAAAAAAAAAAGCTAAATCTTAGCCTAATTTGCTAATAGTATAATAAGTTAAGCTCTCTTCTATATTCGTAAAAGGTACAATGGAAAGATCTTTTGGGGATGGAGGGAGTAGTAACTAGCAACTTTTGGATCTCGCATCTGCTGCATAATACAGGATCATACAGTACCGGCACATAACTGATGCCATCAAATTTGAGGTCACAGCCTAACTGCTGCAAACCAAGCCCTTTTACACTAAAACATTAAAAATCTTATTCGGTGGCTCATCAAGGACTTGAGTAGCTGCATCAATATTTTCATACAAGCCAACGGCATGAGCCTTCATAATCATATTATTATTAATTTAAGTAAGAAGAAAAAAGGATATTTCTGCTCTCAAAAATGCAACACTTTTACTGAACTGACAACTTTTGACAATGTAGATTAACAGGTTCCATCAACATCAAGCATAATGCAAAATTGAATTACACTTAGTCTTGCTCATTTAGAGCTCAAAATATGCTCACCATAGGTCCATAACTAATGCACTAAGCTTGGCCGAGAGGTCAAGTACAAAGAAAAGCCAATAGTAGAGTTAAAAATGTTCTCTGATTTAGCACTTAAAAAGGACATTTGGTCCATGGAAATACTCAAGGCCTAGCACCAATTCTTCTAGGTTCATACGAGTCCTTACTACTTTCCCATAACAACGATGATTGTAAACATCCAAAAGCAAGAATCTTTCACATACAAATAAATCCCTCCATGTGAAAACTTAAACAAAATAACATGATAGTGTTCCTTTACTTCATACATACCCTTCAAATGCAATAAAGTCACAATCTTTTTCATATGACAAGTAAGAGCAACATTATGTTCACAAGATTATTTCCAAATCAAAACACAATACGGTATTTGGGTCTGATAAAAGAGTACCCATTTCAATCCATCAAAAGGCATCTCTAAACAATAAAAAAAATTCCCTCCAGTGTCCCCAGCACAAAATCTTTCTAAGCATATATACTTGCAAGTGCCTTGAAAAAGACACTCAGTTAGGCTTATCCATTACAAATTAGCATGAGAATAACAATTTTTTTCCAATTAATTATCCATACTTGCATTAAAAAAATACAGAAAATAAATATTTAAAGGAGCCATAAATTTGATCACTAAATTCAACATTTCGATCAACTAAGCACAAACTAAAAGATATCTAACAAACTCACACATTTCAGAAACAACTAACAAAATTCCACAATCGCACAAAAACCCATCAAATATGACACGATAAACGAATCAATTCCAAACACGAGATTGTAAAATTGGAAATGCAATAACTGAGCGGAAAAAACGAAGGGAAATTGGGAAACGGAAGAAAGAAAGAAAATTTAAAGGAAAGGTGATTGAATTACCGGAAATTGGAAACGGGGAAGGAGAAGAGATCAGACGAGGAAGGAAGGAAGACACTGTTGGTTTCTCTTTCCTCTCTCTCGTCTCTCTCTCTCTCTCTCTTTCTCTTTCTGTGATAATTATGAAAATGGGAGTTTTTAGAGAGATGGTTTCGAAGGGGGCAGGTCGGTATTTGTTGGTTGTTACTTGTTTGTTTGCGATCAAAACGTCGTTGTTTTAGCCCTTTTTTATTTGCCCTCCTTCAAGATTGTTACTCCCTGTGCGAATGTAAAAGATTTCTTGAAAATAATTCTTAGTTTAAAATTAGGGTTAGATAGGAAAAGTCCGCTATGCTCTATCAGGGTGGAAAAAAAATACCAATTGCCCTACTATACCGATTGACCTACTGTATCATATCAAAAATTATTAAAACATTTTTACCGAAAAATTATCCTACCATTACCATACCGTACCGAAATTTTTGGTAGGGTAATGGTAATGGATATCATTACCATGATATTACCATTACCATACCGAAATAGGGATAATTTAATAATTTTATATTTATATTACATAAAAAATTTTAAAAAATCAATTTACATATTATATTCTCACACACTACCATTTCAAAAAATTTCAAACCATAATCCTTCTAACTCTCCAATACTTCAACTAAAAATTGATAATTTTGTAATGTTGATATTTATATTATTGAGTAGAATTTTTGCATCCGAAATTTATAATTTGAGTTTTTCGGTCTCTTTCGGTGCATTTTTTAAAACACAACAATTAACTTTGACCTACAAGTGTGAATTAATTTAACTTGTAATTTGAATTTTGAATTTTTTTTCAACTTGGGCCGAAATTGGTAATGTCAATGCCCTACTGTGCCCTATCGAAATTTTGATATTACCGAAATCGGTAATACCAACATTTCGGTAGGGCAATGGTAATGAATTTTGCATTACCAATTTTTCGATAATGGTAATGGTAATGGGGTTTTGGTACGGTTGCCCTAGCGAAACCACCCCTAGCTGCTATGCAGATTTGGGATGAGCCCTATTTATTTTATTTTATTTTTTGGTAAAATATAATTTTTTTAGTATAAAAATTGAATATTCCAGTATTTAGATCATTAAATGATTAAATGTTTAAATTAATTTGTTGTCCGTTAGAAAGTTTAATGTTAAACTGTTTATCTTTGTTGAAATTGAGACGTAATTAAACTCAAATATATTGATGAGCCCAAGTCCAACTGCTGGCTCGATGGGTCTAACTAGGGAAAAGTTCAACAAGCAAGCCCATTTTTACTATGAAGAATCCAAGGAGTTGAGGTCCGATATCCAAGTAGCGATCATGATTTTCGCCCAACGGGCGACCAGAGTGCTCTCCCCGCGGGCAATCACCTTGTCCGGCCTTGGAGTAAAACCCGTACAAGATATTAGAAGTTCGACCATGGGATCAGTAAAGCGGTCAACATCATGCATGTCCGCCTATCGGGCTCATCAGCACCTTATCTGCCCAACTAGCTGTAAAAGGCGCTCACGAGAGCGGTCAGACCAAATTTGTCTATTTTGTTGACAAAGACGGGTTTCAGGGTCCACGTGACAGAGACCCTTTGAACATTTTCAACCATGGCTGACTTAGTCTAGAGGCTATCTTACTGAATAATCTATATAGCAAAACAAACCCTCCTATTTAGGAGGAGGTGGTTCACTATATGCAATAACTTCCACCACCTCACTATTCCATAATCATCCGTACCACTTCATCAACAAGTTGCTATAAATACTTTAACCATCACCTTATTCAAGGTAACTGAACTTTACACTATTGAATTGCTGTCGTTTTATATTCACGCACGCACTTATGGCAAAACATATTGCACCAGTGAGCAATCTCCTAGCGTTCTACACAGAGCCTTGGTAGATTTCGCAGCCTTTTCCAATAAAAACTTACTCTCACGTCGGAGCGTTCAAGCGAGGTGAAAATCTTCTCTTTCACTTTAGGTATTTTCTATTTCTTACGCGTCCAAACCACCATTGCATTTAACAACACTGGATTGGAAGAAGATTAGAGACACTCTCATCGCGACACGTGGGATCATCAAATTTGGGCACCTTCATGTACCTTTTTTTTTTTGGTATGAAATTTGACAGAAGCACCAAGTTCGTGCTATTAACTTCCGTTTTTCCATTACGTATTGCTTGAGATTTAATCTTCTTAAATATTTAAATAAAAGTATAAATCTTTCTTAAAGTTTTACATTAAAATAGAAATTGTGTTAATTAATTAATTATTGAGAAAGATAATTAAACTTAAAATAGATGTATTTACTTATAAAACAAGTATGCTCAAGAGTATTTATAATCTCAAATTTTGCATAGATTTGTTTTTTGACACTGAAAAAGTAATTCATTCCATTAAATCGATTCGAATTACATCATAAATAAAAAACGAAATACATTATATAGATTGGAATTACATCACAAATAAAAAATGGAATACAATTCAATAAGCTCATGCTTTTAGACAACGAGCTCAAAATTTGTATCGATTTTTTATGAGTTGAGATTGAGAGTCAAAAATCTTGTAAATAATCGATAATCAGGTTTTTTTTTTTTTAATGTGATTATATAGCAATATAAAAAGTGTTGTTACCAATTTTAATATACATATAAAGCCGATCAAGTTTACAAATTTATTTTAGAACTTTTAAAATTCATCTACAATTTAATGGATGCAGAGATAATCTTTTTAATGGAAATGGAAATGGAAGTTTTGGGTAGTTCGGTAAATACATAAATTGCATCAGAGCAGACATTTTTCAATTCTTATTCGCAGTTCCTTTAAGGAAAGTAAAGAACATTCAAATTTTCAATTACAAAATCGAACATCAGCCCAGAAGTCAAAATCAGCAAAGAAATAAGGAAAAAGCAGATGTAGATGGGTTGACCAAGATTATGATTTTTTTTTTTTTTTTTTTTTGCTTTGATAATTATTAATGCTTCTTCAAGAAACCTTCAGCCATCTTGATGTAATCTCCATACCCACCCCCAGATTTATGTTCATCTCCACCCGAGGGTCCGGTGGAATGAGTGGTGGTGCTGGTGGTTTCAACCTTTTCGGTGGCAGAGTGGCCGCCGTGACCGGTGGTTGTAGTGGTGGTGGTGGTCGTTGTCGTGTGCGTTGTCTCATACTTGTGAAGATAATCCTCAGCCTTGTCCAGGTACTTCCCGTACCCCTGCTGGTCCAGTTTCCCGTAGCTCGAGGCGGCGTTAAGGAGGTCAGCGGCGGCGCCGGCTACCTTGCCCTTGTCGTACTTCTCGGCCTTAGGGTCGTGGCTGAAAGAGGATTTGGCAGCTTCCGCCACCAGTTTGGCGCTGGATAGTAGCTCGGAGTTGGATGGTTTTTGGTGGTGTTTCTTGTGATCACCGGCGGTGCCGGTGGGGCTGGTGGTGGTGGGGGAGGTGGGCTTGTCATGTTTTTGGTGGAGGAAGGAGTCCATTTTTTTTTTGTTCCTTTTTTGGGTTTGAATGGTGAGAAAATTTAGGTGGGAAAAATGAGGAGGTTCTGATTTTAATGGGGGAAAAGGAAAGAAGGTAGTTGGAGGGCGGTTCTGAGAGGGAAGGGGTGGGGAGGGATTTGTGGATAAATAGGTGGTATAGTTTTCCGAATTTACCCCTGGCTTCTGGGGCGTGTGGGTGGGTGGAGAACGTGTGGGGATTTACTCGGTTGAGGGGTTTGAAAGAAATAATTCATCATGAGTGGATATCACATAATTAAATGATTATTTTAAAAAGGGTAAAAGGAAATGGAATTCATGTGCACTCGTTTTTGTCAACTGCCCACTTGTGTTTCTTCCTCCTTACATACAAAAAAAAAAAAAACTGCCCACTTGGATGAAAAGGAAATTGAGAAAGGGGAAACAGGGGAAGTGTCTCCGGAAGGACCGGACCCTAGGGACGCGCCGTTAACGGGTTCGACTTTTTTACTTTTTGTCCCGGATTCGCTTTGCTCCATAATTATAAATATTTGGACCCGCTTCGTCCCGTTTCCTCTACCTTCATAAAATTTTAATTTAAATTTAAAATTATTTTTTTTTAATTTTTTATATAATTTTAACTCAATTTAAGCATTCAAAGTATAAAAATATCTATTTTTAAATATATATTATGTACATATTTTTTAAAAAAATAGACATAACACTAATCGGGGCGAAGCGGAGGGGGGTGGAATCTAAACCCAAACTCGTCCCGAACCCAATCGGATCTTAAAAAATTATTTAAAAATTCAAATTTTTTGGGACGGAACATCATCGAGCTCAAATCGGATTCTGAGAAACAGTCATTCCTACCTGAACCCATCTAAATTAATTTCATACGGTCAAAATCTTCTAAGCGATGAAATGTTTATTTTATCCTTTTCAATAATTGAGAATACTAAATTTATTTTGTTCTTAATTAATCATCATTCAATGGTGAGCACGTTCCATAATATCATATGATGCTCAGCACAATTAGTTTCAGCAGTTGTATATCGAATGTCTAAGCACTCTTTATTAAAATTGTACAATTTTTTTTAAAATGTACATAAAAATTATTTAATATATATATACATAACATGAATATAAAATTAATATAATAATTATGAACATGATAATCATGTAACCCATGTCTATTTTAAATTCATATTACGTACATAATTTATATTTTTATTTAAATTTTTGAAGAAAATAATATTTCTTATAAAAAGTATCTGAACGTTCGATATAATTTGCAAAATTTCAGATCAAGGAAGTAAATACGATAACTAATGCCTACGTTCAATTGTTGTGGGTTACGGTGGCTTCCCCTTCCATGTCTCCCCTTCAGCTAACAGTGAGCGAGCTCCTACGGTCAAACCAATACGACTCTTACAGTTTACCTTTATTACGAAAAAATTAAAAAAGTTTGAGACTAGCTAGGGTGGAGAGTTAATGGATAGGTTCAGGGCTCTTAAGCCTTAGAGGTTGAGACTCTCCAGGGTGGAGAGCTAATGAATAGGCTCAGGTCTCTTAACCCTTAGGTCACTCCTGCTTCTAACAAAGTCAATTTCACCTTACAAAAAATTGAATCCTGCACACTACCGCGCTGAGCCTTGTTCACCTTTCCTTTGCCGCTGTGACTCAGAGTAGGTGGCTTGTGGAT